>CM069450.1:4725552-4770855 GCA_035610835.1 Ophiura sarsii | reverse complement strand
CTAAACTACCCCCGTACCCATGTTTAAAATTTAAACATTTCGGCGAGTTAGACGCGTGCGTAAGTAAAACAAATGTACGAGAATCGCATTTAGTTAAACGCTGTGTCTAAAGTCAAAATTAGACGCGTGTTTAGCTTAAAACCGTGTTTAACTTCGTACGAGAATACGGCCCATAATGTATAAGCTGTACCATATTTGGAGTCGACCCATACATTTGGCGGGCTACTCCCCTAAATAGTGTTATCTTTCTGCGTTTTTAGACTATTTAATAATGTTCCATACACTCTGAACGTGACCTAATAAATAATAAATAGATAAATGAAGAAGTGAAGTAATTAATGTAAATAAATAATATATAAATTAATAAGTGTATAAATAAAATATATTGTATTTAGGCCTATTTATAATTAATTGATTGATAAATAAATATTTGTTAATAATCATCAACAATTAAGAAAGTAAATACAAAGTAAATAAATTAGGTTTAATAATATCAATATAAGTGAAAACCCCGAACAAACGTATAACGAGAGAACAATAATAAATAGTGTATATACTTAAAACCCTAACCGACCTCATGCCTGACCTGACCGCTCAACGTATAGAGCACACGTGGAATATAAACCAATGATTCGAACCTAGGGCCTTCTGATTGAGAGTCTTAATCTTTACCAACTGAGCTATTTTGATTTTCCTGATATCCTTAGCGCTTTATACCCAAATATAATTCTCATTCAACTATCCCCTTCGTACACACGGATTTTTCAACACTGAGTTGTCTGAAAGTTATTTTCATTTGGCCTATAAATGTTTTTTGAAAAACATTTAAGCTATTCGCGGTCAATTAAATGTACAATTTAACAAAACCATAGTATACCTCCCCCTCCCCAACTCAAAGGTTGCATTCATGACTCAACGCATTTTGATTTTTACGAAACTTATATAAATCCCTATCGATTGCACAGTCGGACATCAATAGAATCCACTTATTCATGCGTGCCCGTAACAAAAGGTTCTTGTTCCCGTAGCATTCGTTGTTCAGATCAATTTAATGAAAGTGTTACTGTTCAAAAATGACCTATACATTTGGCGGGCTATTTAAACGAGTATCCGTCAACATATGTTGATCTGTAGTATTAATCTTTTTAAATATGGAAACAGACTTTAGTTCCCACAAATATGACCGACACGTGGATGCTCTCTATTGCTAATTGCTACTATTAATAAAACCACCAAAGACACAAAAAAAGCAAAAAACACACAACCCCCCTCCCCCCAAAAAAAACACCACACCAAACAAAAAAAGAAGAAAAAAAAAGAAAGAAAAAAGAAGAAAAAGAAACAAAAACTGCCCTACCAACTGAGCTAACCAGCACACAACAATTTCCATTCCTGCGCATTCAAATATACGTAGAGGTTCACATGATTTTAAAAATAATAAAATAATAATAGTTTTAATAACAAAGGCCCCCCCCCCCCCCCCCCCCCCCTAATAAAAATAAATAACAATAATGAAAATAATGACAACAAAAACGTTAACTAAACGAAACAAACAAATTGGGTACACAGAGAGAAAAATAATAAGAAAATTGGAAGAAACAGACAGAGAAGACAGTTTAAACTGTCTGTACGGAGTATCGAACTCGTACTATAGTGATTTCAAAAGAATAGTGTACATGCTCTATAGACCAGTGCCCTACCAACTGGGCTAATTTTTACACGACAATTGCTAATCCCATTTATATCATTATATCACAAATGTGCTCCCTCTGTATTCTTTAAAAAGTGTTCATCAAACGTATAAATTAATATCAAGAGATGGCACTCACCATGCTCACTACAAAATTGATGAATTTACTTGGCTCAAATTCATAACTTTTATGGCCTGATATCGAATATCTACGGTATATTGCGTGAACGAGTAAATACAAATCATAATAAACTATCAAATTTACTGATATTGTCAATTTGTGAAGAAGTTTGAAGAAAAATGAAATTTATATTACTGTAATCTTGGCCTTTGTTTACACTTTTATGAAAGTGTGAAACTCCGCTTAATTTCCCGCGAAATGACCAGGTGCCTTTTCATGATTTCAACAAAACATATATACAATTTTAAATCACCTAAATTAATTATGGAAATCGACCGCTTCCAATAAATAACTTGTGGTAATGATAGAATACATATAAAAGTATTAAATAATAGGGAAATGTACAACTTCAGTTTTTGAAACAAGTGCAGGGTTGCTGGCAAATATTCAATACTTAACATCTGTTACTCAATTTAAAAAAGCTCTAAGACTTTCATTTACAAATATGTTACTCCTTTTGTGGAAAACTGAATTACAGCAGTGCCATTACTTCTACTCTATTTGTTTCATGAAATGATATTTTTACCAATACTTGATGTCATATATCAAAATTTATAACACATGATGTGTCCTCCCTTGATATGCTGTGCATATTTTTCTTTCTGAATGCCTCACTTCTTCCTTTTGCTTTTGTTGTTGATGCTTTTTACATGAGGCATTTGATTATACTAATCATTATGTGAATTGCACATTGGAGAACACCTATTGTGTAATAATTTTAATCGAGCAAATTAAGAATGGATGTGAACCCCCAAATTCAAGTTTCAACCATACTGTTCATCTTTGTGGACACAGCAGTTCTGGTATTGTCGCATTATTGAATACAGAACTACCTATTGAAAATATTAACATAAAGCTCTATATAGCCACTTAACTGATTTTTAATTTTAGGCTTGTCTTTTTCAACATTTATCACAGGTCTGAATCACCAAGCCAAGCCTTCCTTACGATTCTTTCATTTCTGTATGTTCTGTTTGAGGATGTACCAGAAGCTGATTTTGACAAGCATCAGGAATGCATGACAAAGATGATCGTGCCCACTGCCCGGAATTATCATGCAAATAGTTGGCCCGTTTCACACAAATGTACGCAATACTGCTTTAACGTGTTCGTGAACTCAACAGACAACGGCAAAACACCATGTACAGCCAGCCCAATGCTGCATTAATACCCATAAGTCTTGGAGATAGAATGGCAAGAGATGAAGATGAAATTCTGACTCTATATTCCAGTGCAGTATGCTGATAAATTTTATAATTCTTGAAGAAGGTATGTTATACATGTAATATATAGCTTGTTTGTAGGGACTATTGTATAATTTGTATTTTAATCAATAAGTATAGTCAAATTAATAATTGAACGAACAACATGCACGCACCACAACAGTTGATCGCGCCCAAAATTATCACGCTCATGGTTGTGCGCACATCACGCAATGTACACTTACGCTGCTTCAATGTGTTCGTTTAATTATAAATCTGACTTAGTCTACATAACATAGGCATCATAAAACATCTCATCCGTTATCAAGTTACTTGTTTTAGCATCACTAATTCATGAGCATGTATGGCCAAACGTAATCCTTTGCAGTTGGTCCGGTCCGACATTACAAAAATTGTCGGATGTATATTGATTTATTGCTAGGAAAGCTTTTATGTGACCTGGTACGACAAAATGAGCGTAAAGTCGCTGTGGCTGATTTTGAGTAATGGCCTGAAATAGTCGAATTTTCCCTTGTGGAGGTCGGAAATGAGATATTTTCATTTTCGGAAAGATAAACTATTTATGTATGCATCACATTCCAAAGTATTAAGACAAAAATGTTGGGTATAAATATTTTTTCAAAGTAATTTTATTCTAATACATCTCAATAAATGAAAGTTAGGAAAAAATGTTTTGAAATGTCTTGAAATAACCTTGTTTACATCGTAATTTCCACAGGTTTAAAATAGTATCTCATATGGCATGGTCTTAAAAAGGTCAGAGCTTTCCGAGCTATATAAGTATTAATAGTTGTGTGAACCCTGTAAATTCCCAAATGAACCAATGACAGGCCATTTAATAAGAGGTCTTTATTTTTGGCAAACAGTCTTTTGATTAAGTTTTGACTGGATATTTTGGAGTGATGTTAAGCTTCACTGACTTTGAAGGCCTTTTTCAATTTGTAACTGGTGTAGGCTCATGAAAGTCAATTGCGAGTTTCCCGTTACTTTTTTTTTCTTCAAAGTGATCAGGCGACTTTTTCATTATTCAATTCATTATTTGATCAGATTTTATTATTGAAATGTAAATGCATTTTTGATCAACCCATATTGATATGGTGCTCATTTAAATAATATAAAAACATGTTTTTAAGGTGCATAGGCCTATGCACATGGGTGTATGATTTACAATAAAGTTCTCTAGTTCAATGATCCAACTTAAAATTATCAGAACAAACATATTTTTACACAAGTTCTCTCTTTATTTAATAGGCCTACATTTGCACATTGCACATCACTCAGATGAACTTTTCACCAGGTATAGGTTTACGATTTAAAAAGCCTTGCTTATGAGCCTAGTTCTTAAAATTCATATTTTAAGAAAGTGAAAAATGTGTTCAAATTGATAAAACTGGCAACAATTGTGTTTAAAAATAAATATTTTGTTGTTGTTGGGAAATCATGAAATTTTTACGCGGTGAAACAAAGTGATGCGGGTGGGTAACAGGGAACTCGATATTGACTTTCATGCGCCTTAGGGGCCTGCTACTCAGCTTGCATATCTATGCCACATTTAACTATTTAAACAACTGTGATTTTTCTTTCTCCAAAGTCAGTAGGCTTCCCCCATCCTCTAACCATATAAACATTGTTTACTTTCAGTTTATTACTGTAAGTTAGTAATAAGCAATGCATTAAGTAACCCACTTTTTATCCGGAACTTATTTTTTCCACCCTGTATAATTTCAAGGTCACCCTGTATAATGAGTTGAAATGTGTATATTTAGATTGCTTGTGTCTTCAGCTTTCCAAAAATGTATACTTTTGCTAGTTTAGGGTTGATAATTGTGGAGATATTCTAAATTGAAACTCAATTGGTGTAAAAATTCATAATATTTGTGATGTAACGCTAAGGGTGGCGAGTTCATAACGCATGGCCGTAGTGGAAATTTTACTTATCAGTCAAAAGGTCACCCCAAGAAACAGAAATTGTAGAATGAATTTAAGGTAGATTAAGGACAGGGAAAATGCTCAAAAGCGCAAAAGCACCAAAAAAACACCTTTTGCCCAAAATAGCACTTTTTGCTCAAAAAAGCACTTTTTCATCACACAGCATTTTTTCAAAATTGTCTAAATATTTAACAAATAATGTCCATCTACCTAAAAATCAACAAGTTACATAATTGTGGAAGTGTTTATTCTACACTTAGTTTAGTTTGAATGTAGTTTTGAATGAAAAATGATGGTTTTGACAACGAAAAAAGAAATACATCAACATGGAAACATGGAATATAATCGCTTTTGGAATTATTTTTAACGCATGTCATAATTTTGGTGAATAAAAGCACCTTTTACCTATAAAAGCACCTTTTGCTCCAAAAAGCACTTTTTTCCAAAATCAAGCAGCACTTTTAGTGCTTTTAAAAAGCGCAAAATCCCTGTCCCTAAGGTAGATGTTCCGATTGCTGGCCTAATTTTCAACTTGATGTTTTCTATTTTACATGGAAGGTCATCCTTAAAATTGTCACATTCCAAAGTCATAAGGCCAAAAAAAAAAAAGTTGTGTTGCCCTCACAAGCAAGCCTAAAATCGGGAAGGACGGCCGGACGGATTTTTTTTTTTTTTTTTAATTTTAAATTTTACCAAATCAATGATTTTATACCTATTATTTCAGTCAAGATGTGTGAAGATACTAAGGAAAATGCTTACTGGATGTAATTTCAACCCAATGGTGAATATTTTGGTTTCTTGCCCATCTCTTTTCACAGATTGGAAGATCTTGAGAAAAAAATCGTGAAAAAAAATCTTGAATAAAAAGGGAAATTCTTGAAAAAAATCTTGAAAAAAAAAAGAAAGAAAAAAAAATACCCGGCCCACATTCTCAGAATTTTGACCCGGCCAGATGAGGGCAACACAACTATTTT
The DNA here is from genome assembly GCA_035610835.1 of Ophiura sarsii. Taxonomy (NCBI): domain Eukaryota; kingdom Metazoa; phylum Echinodermata; class Ophiuroidea; order Amphilepidida; family Ophiuridae; genus Ophiura; species Ophiura sarsii. The sequence continues at coordinate 4,764,858 of CM069450.1, read as the reverse complement.
TTTTTTTTGGCCTAACTTCAATGGTTCTTATTTTACAAGGACATGGTCACAAAACAATTGCCCATTGAGTAGTGCACAAAATAGCTAGTGGTTAACCACCTTTGGCAGTAATTCACCACATTTTAGCCTACATGTATAATTTCTAAATGGAACCCCATTGCTAAAATACCCGTTGTATATGCCTATTATTTTCTAGGAACATTGCTGGTCCCTAATAATATTTTACAGACATAATGAGAAAAATATGGGGATTCTTCTAATATCAAAATATCTTGATGCGAAAAAAAATCATAGCCCCAAAACAGTGATCGGAACATACACATTTAGTGGTATATAATTAGTAAAATGTATACTAACTTAAACTGAACCTGAATAAACCTAATAACAGTCATTTGTATACTTTCACTGATACTTTCACTGTGAAATTTTAAATTACATTCCAATGGTTACCAATTTTGAAACAGGTTTACTTTGAAAATGCTGTGGCCTGGATTGGATGTTAAAGGGACACTAAGAGATGTGTTGGGGACAGCGCCCTCAATTATGATAAAAACTGAGATTAGTTTATTTTTATAATTGTATTACATGTATGAACTTACACCTATAAGGATTAAGAAAAATCAGCTCTTTTTGTACAAGAAAACGTCGATTCAAAAAATGCTTATCCCGCGGGACCAGCATTTTACGTCCAACAGTATCCCCGTGCAGTACGCGTGATACATAACGCGAACCATATTTGCATAGAGGGCGTTTTTCAATAAATAGCGATGATATTGTTTAAATCTAGTTTTGCTGTGTTTTTTGTTAGTAGAAACAACAATAATGGCGATTTTTAATGTTCATCTTGAATTCTGAAGTAAATTTTTAAACATTTAAACTTTTCAACACCACTTAATGTCCCTTTAATGTACATTGTATGATTGCAATTAAGACTAAGTCAATCATTTTTTTCTTCTTCTATCAAGCCTTTTCAGTTGCAAGAAATGACAAGCTGATAATAACATTCCAGCCTACCCCACATAATATACCGACCAGTTTATCTTTTCTCAGTTAATCTCTTTATATGACTAGTATGTGATTTTAAACCTATACTGGTAATATTATAGTGATTATTACTGAGATTCGATACCTCATCTATAGTATCTTGGATGATATGCAAGGCTTTTATACAAGTACAACTGTTTGTCATGAAGGACGTGTCTGTTGGCTTAGGAAAATACTGGTGAGTAAAACCCTCTTGCTTTTGGTAGATATTGGTAGCACTTAGAATTAAGTTAACCTCAATGCCTCAATGAAATTCAATCTTTGAATTTCATGTCTGATGCATTGCATAGTAACCACATTATTTATTTGTGTTTTAACAATTATATTGGTTTGGTCATACATTAGGTCCAAAAAATTAATGGTTTGCTTGTCCATAGATTGTCCAAAAGTTGGGTCTGTAGGTTGGATTTTTAAAATTTATTTATTTTTAAATCCTGTATCAAGTATCAATACAAACACTCACAAATAACAATACACATTGCAAAAGACAAATATCTCAATGTTAAAAAAATGGTGTTTCAAAACATGTTTTTCTTCCATTTTTATGATATTTTGTTTTTTGAAAAGAAAAGGGGGAAAAAAGGTTTAAAACGTCACGGTCGGGACCGTAGGAGACGGTCGGTCGGATTTAGACAAGCAAACACTTTTTTGTGTTGGGCCTTATCATGACCATTTGTACCTCTTGCATGGTACATTACTAACTCTATCAGTTGCTTTCTGATTGGTTTGAACTGTGGCCCTGTGAAAAGTCACAGATTCATGTAGACTCTTCCATAATTATAACAGGGGTGGTATGACTATGGACACCAACATTTTACCATTAAATGTTTTATGATGACCTTTCTTATGTAAAGTTATTACTGACATACACCCCCTTGGTTAAAATGAATTGTATAGTAGGTAAGATACTGAGCTTTCTTTCTCTCCCGCACTGTTGGACCTGCAAGACGTGATTCTCATCTGCTTACCACACCAGTTACACTTGCAGCTTGAAGTTGTTGAATGCACATAGAGCAAAAGTTAATAGGTTAGTTTCTTACTACTCTAAAGTATTCTATATAAGTATTTTATATGAAGGGATGGGTTTTGTTTTGTTTTTGGTATTGGAATATGATTTAATTCATGAATCATTGGCTTTGTATGATACCAGTTACATGTAGGTGACTAGAATATGGACATATTCTTGTTCTCGGTAAAATCTTTTCTAACAATCAAAGTTTATATGCAGCAGACACTATCTCTGATTTAAAGATGGGTTACTCGATTATAAATATAATGTAGTATACTTTATCAGTTAGTACAACTAATGTGTTTTAATATTTGCTGACTTGGCTCTTTTGAGAGAAACAACAACAACGCAATTACATGATGAGTAAGGCCATGGTAAGGCCAACCCCAGGGTTCTTGTTGAACCACATAAGAGATTCAACCCAAATTCAACCCATACCCATGTAGAACAGAAAATAACCATGTAGGAATATCGGGTCCCTTCACGTAACTTTTTACCACCCTCCCCCCTCGAGTTACGTACGCAATAAATGGCGAAATTTTATTTTATTTTGTACTTTAAAAAAAATCCCGCCTCTCATCCCAAGATCGCCATTTAAGGTACGTACGGTTATATTTCGACCCCCCTCCCCCCTCTTACGTACGCTTTGTACGTAACTGAAAATGGGCCCCCTCCCCCCTCTTACGTACGCTTTGTACGTAACTGAAAATGGCGAAAATTATGGGCGACCCCTTAGGCCTTCACATTTTGAAATATTTCCAACTTCTCAAGGGGTTGTGTCCCCTAAATGTTCCAAGCTTCCTTTTTTTATGTATTCCTGGTTATAAAACTTACAGGCCTGGGTCATCCCATGGTTGACGGCCTACATGTTACTTATTTAAAAAGTGTTACCAAATATATTTTAACAAATGTATTCTATGTAGCATGTGCAGCCCATCTATCCATAAGGCATGGTCAACCCACTTGGCTGAGACGGTCTGATTTGGGCGGGACATTTTTGGAGGGAAACCAATCATGTTTCCCGCCAATATTGAAATATCATTATGATTAGTTGAATTTATCACATGATACCCCGATTAAATTTCAGATGATGAATGTGTAGAAAGTTGTCATTTTATAAACATAATTCACTTTCTGACCATGAAGATATCCCTGACCTGCAGCAATACTGCCTGCTTGCCCCATGTATTATGCACATGTTTTGACATTTATTACCCTACCAAAAGATCATGATCATGGGAGGTGTTTGTGAGGTCTACAGTACAACAGGTCTTAAACATTGTTTAACATTGTGTATTATCATCTTTAATATGCAGCAATTACATGTAGTTGAAACAGGCATATTGGGAGAGCACAAGGCACAAAGTGTTGTAAAATAAAGGGCATATCATTATGATTTCTTTTCTTCATTTAACACACTCTATCTCTGAGTTTTTCCATATGAATGGAATAATTTTTGTCACAAGATTGAGTTTCCTGTTGGAGGATTATTAAAAGAGACAAGGTGACTTTTTATTATTAATTATCTTCTATTTTCTTTATTTTGAAACAAGTTGTCGCAAAAATTCAACCCCCTCTAGGACTCCGCATTTAATTATTGTCCAAGTATGATCAATTATTCGATACCCAAGTAATAATGCAATCATGTTCTATGTTTATACATCATCATAGTCTATGTAATGATTAATGTCAGAGTTAAGGTAGCAAATGAAGTTGATGAAAGTTGTTTTATTCGATGTGCCTCACAAAATGGGGTGCTATCACAAAGTGGGTGTGGCTATCATCCTCAAATTTTTTAGAAGCTTCGATCTCAGCAATGACCGTCTGCGTGTAGTGACACGGCCTGGTAAGGTTTGTCAGCACCTAAAATATCTGCATTCAAAAATATTTTTAAAAAAAAAGGTTTTTTTCTCACAATTAGCAATATCACCTTATACCCTCTACCCCATCTTAAATGTCTGATCAAAACCGTCCCATGAGGGAAAAAATAATTAAAACCACATTCCATGTTTTATGATTTAACATTTTTAGTCTTCTATCAAATAAAGTTCATCCCATGAAATATCACCGCTTAACTAAACAATAGTGCGAATTCCATTTTTGCCATGAACAAGAATTGGGCTTTCAACTGAATACAGGGTGTCTCAAACAAATTTACAACGCACCATTAGGCGATCATAACTTCCTAATGAAGTATCTGAATTTTACAATTCAAACGGTAAAATGAGGCCAAATTAGTTTTCTACAATTGGAAGAAAACAGCGTTTAATTTTGTAATTACGGAGATATCTGTGATTACATTAGAGTAGTCATGGAACACTTCCATCCAAGTTTGCATAATTTGATAAATTTTCACTTGCGCGGCTGGTTACTTAGGTTCATCAATGACCAATAAGCCAGCACTGTTTAATACTATGATAAAAAATAATAAGTTTATTACCTCGATCTATTCATTCACTGAATGTGATAATACGGCTCATACACTAGTGATTGTATGGTTTTGAATGCACACAGCATGGATACACATATTTAATGTTCGCGGGGTCATCAATTGTTCAGCGAGGCATGATGATGGGAAGAGGCTAACGTAGCATGCATTGTAAAACATGTCACAATTTTACACTAGTGCATTGTTTGCTAACTATGATTTCTCCTCTGTGTTGCCTGGTAGAGCTGGTTTTTCAAAATACGAAGATCGTTTTTAACACGGATTTTGGGCGCATTTATTATTTTTGTAAATTTCTTCTTTCCCTATAATGGAAAATTTATTTTTCGAAATCCTTGTGATTTTGTCTTTATTTTTGATATATAATACATTTACACTTCGGTGGATCTTTAAAGTTAAACCTGTCCATTAGGCCAAATGAAAATAACAACTAGTTTCTCGTCCTAACTTTTGAAAAAAAGGAGGATGAGGGCACTTTTTTTTAGTAACACAATGCAAAACCACCACACAAAAAGATACCAGCGTGGTATGGCATGATTTATTGCATAACTTGAAGAGTATGAGGCCTAATAATTTTATGGTTCTGGGGGTTTCTGAACACAAAACCTGCTTTAAATGCTCATTGGACTATTTTAGTAAATCTATTAGAGGCTGATCGGTTTGTCACGGACGGACGTTTGTGAAAAATATGAGCGAAAAACAGTTTGTAAAAAGGAACTACAGACATTTATTCAACTTTTAATGTTTAATGTTATAGAGAATCATCAACTTTATTGAAATACACAAAAAAAAATAGGGTGTGGTTTGTTACTAAAAATAGAATGACGGAAATGTTTGTGTCACGGACGGACTAGATAGAAATAGGGTTCTCTACCTTTTAGTGCTTCTTTTTAATTTCTATCTAGTCAACTCCATATTCCCCAATGCTTTCCAGGTCAAATAGTAAGTAAGATACATGGTTTGAATATCTGATACACAGCATTTAAAAATATTTCTTATTTTTTACAGGGGTAGGGTAACAAACTTTGTCACGGACGGACATTTTTGAGCGTCACGGACGGACACAAATGTTAACTACATAAAAAACTTTGAAATTGCCACTTATTTACACTTTAATATGAGAAAATGGTATCAAATACTTACAAAATAGTAAGAAAAATGTTAAGTCATGAATTTTCAGTCTTAGTAATAAAAAGCAGTCAAGATATTAGTCTTTTTCCAACACTACGGACAAGATAGAAATAGGGTTCTCCAGACCGTTAGTACTTCTTCTTAATTTCTATTTAAACAATTCCATATTCCTCAAACTTTCCAGGTCAAATAGTAAGTGAGATACATGGTTTGATACACAGCATTTGAAAACAGATTTATTTTTTACAGGAGAAGGGTAGACCTGTAACAAACTGTGTCACAGACGGAAATTTGTTAGCATCACGGACGGACACAGATGTTGAAGAACTTTGAAATTGCCACTTATTTACATGACAAAATGGTATCAAATACTTACAAAATAGGAAGAAAAATGTATGTCATTATTTTTCAGTCTTAGTAATTAAAAAGGATCACAAGATACCAAAACCAGTGTGATGGTTATATTCAAAGGTTGCAGAATTTGGCACTTTGGTATCGCAGACGGTGATAGGTTCAAGGTTCACATTGGTGTGAAAAAAAACACTTTTTGATATTGATATTGAACTGTACCTCACAATATTGGACAACATCTTGGCTAACTGAAACTGCATTCGAAAAGAAGAAAAAATGCGGAAAAAGTTTTCGGAACAGTCCATTATTGCCCAAGGGGTAGAAACAAGATACGTCATGGATGGACATTCTTAGTAGAAGTTGACCTTGCCATATTTTATTTTAATGAAACAGTTTCAATTTTTTTAATTAAAAATTGATAGATGGCACATTTATCCATTAAATAAGAAATATATTTTAGAAAAAAAGTTCTGGGAAGTAATTACCCTGCCCTTGTGATATCTTTTTGATGCAGAGCTGTCCGTCCGTGAAGCAATTTAAAAAAAAAGTTTTACAACTTTTTTCAAGGAAAGAGAGAAAAAATAAAAACATAGTGAGCTATCTCCCTTATATACCCCCTTTCTCATGTAGAAATGAAACTTAACAATGGCGTCAATAAATAAGTTAAATCAGTGATTAAAAGTTGTCACGGACGGACACACATTTTTGTCACGGACAGACATTATTCAGTTCCGAGTACAAATGCCAAACTGAATCCTCCCCCTCTTACCATAAATGGCAAGAGATAGACCTGCTGCATCATATAAATAGACTGTATGCTGTGATACAACTTTGTAAAACAATTTTGACCCTTCTTTGATAAATTTTGTTCAATTAATTGTGTAAAAGACTGTATGCTGTTATAGAACTTTTTAAAACAATTTTGACCCTTCTTTGATAAGTTTTTGCTCAATTAATTGTGTAATTAAAGGTTAGTGATAATGGATACATGTAGGCATCCAACCGTGTTTTGAGTTTTTCAAAGTTTCATGAAGAAAAAGCCTGCAACTTTTGATAGTGCAAAGCTTAAAATTAAATTTTTGCTAACATCTCCAATGATACTTTCTGATTTCAATGCTGTTACTTGCTTTTATTTCACATACACTTATTATATGGGGCAATTTTAAACAGTGTCTTTTAACTGATCTCATGCTACCCCTTTTATTTGCACAGGCAGTAAGGTTAACAAGCGCAAGCTATATTACAGATTCACCAAAGAAGATCTGCTGAGGGTTCACAAATGCGCAAATAAGCAAATGACTTCATTTGACTTCAAGTAATCATAAATACAGTATTTATGAAGTAATTTTACAGTGCACCTGGTGAGCATCATAACATGTGCTCACTGCTGTAGCAAACCTACTCATTTGCATAAAGGGCATACCTGTATGGACAAGTTCATTTAATGGTAAGAGGGGTGGTATTCAGCTTTGCTTGTGTGCTCAGAACTGAACAGTAGCTAACAGTGTCCGTCCGTGACCAAATTTGTGTCCGTCCGTGACAACTTTTAATTAAAGATTTAACTAATTTATGCCTGCCCTAATTAATTATTACTCCTGCATGGGAAAGAATACATATAAGGGAGATACTTCACTATGTTTTTATTTTTTTACTTTGTCCTTGAAATTAGTTTAAAAACTTTTAAACTTTTTGTGTGTCACGGACGGACAGCAAAACATCAAAATGTTAACGCAAGTCTAGCGATATAACTTCCCCAGAACTTTTTTCCCAAATATTTACTTATTTGATGGAAAAGTGTGTCAGCTATCAACATTACATCACAAAACTCTGAAAATGTTACATTAACATAAAAAATATAGCATGATGAACTTGAACTAAAATGTCCGTCCGTGACGCATCTTATTTTCACCCCTTGGACAATAATGGACTGTTCCGCGAACGTACCGCATTTTAATTTTTTTTAAATGCAGTTTCAGATAGCCTAGATATTGTCCAACATTGTGAGGTGCCTATCAATATATATCATTATCAAAATCAGAAATTTATTTTTTCATAACCATGTTAACCTTTAACCGATCAGCCTCATTACCAAGATGTCAGGTTTTGAAATACTTTAACAAAAATGTTATGGAAAAAAATGTTGTTATAGAATTCCTGAAAATTACGCGTGAGGGGAGGAGAAACTGCTTTATTGTCTCGCCTGATGTAATCAGAAAGAGACTATGTTATCACTATTTCTGTCCGGCGTCCGCCGTATGCCGTATGCCGTCCGCCGTATGCCGTCCGCCGTGTGCTAAGAAATACCTTTGTGACGCGATATCTGGAGATCCGTAAGGCCTATCGTGATGGGACTTGGTGGAGGGAAGGAGGGTGGTGCGTTCTGTTGCTGATTGATTTTTCAAGGTCATCGGGGGTCATACAAGGTCATCGGGGTCAAATATGCTTAAAACTTTTGAGACGCGTTGTGACGCGATATCTAGAGATCCGTAAGGCCTATCTTGATGGGACTTGATGTCAGGGAAGGGGGTGGGGTGTTCTTTTGCTGATTAGATTTTCAAGGTCATTGGAGGTCATTCAAGGTCATCGGGGTCAAATATGCGGTCAAATAAGATCCGTAAGGCCGATCTTGATGGGATTTGGTGGAGGGAAGGGGGTGGTGTGTTCTTTTTGCTGATCAAATTTTCAAGGTCATCGGAGGTCATTCAAGGTCATCGGGGGTCAAATATGGGGTCAAATAGATCAGTAAGGCCTATCTTGATGGGATTTGGTGGAGGGAAGAGGGATGGTGTGTTCTTTTTGTTGATTAAATTTTCAAGGTCACCAGAGGTCATCGGGGTCAAATATGGGGTCAAATAGTTCAGTAAGGCCTATATTGATGAGATTTGGTGGAGGGAAGGGGAGTGGTGTGTTCTTTTTGCTGAATAAATTTTCAAGGTCATCAGAGGTCATTCAAGGTCATCGGGGGTCAAATAAGATCCATAAGGCCTATCTTGATTGGATTTGGTGGAGGGAAGGGGGATGGTGTGTTCTTTTTGTTCTTAATTTTTCGGGGTCATCGGGGGTCAAATATGGGGTCAAATAGATCAGTAAGGCCTATCTTGATGGGATTTGGTGGACGGAAGAGGGATGGTGTGTTCTTTTTGTTGATTAATTTTTCGGGGTCATTGGGGGTCAAATATGGGGTCAAATAGATCAGTAAGGCCTATCTTGATGGGATTTGGTGGAGGAAAGGGGGTGGTGTGTTCTTTTTGTTGATTAATTTTTCGGGGTCATTGGGGGTCAAATATGGGGTCAAATAGATCAGTAAGGCCTATCTTGATGGGATTTGGTGGAGGGAAGGGGGTGGTGTGTTCTTTTTGTTGATTAATTTTTCGGGGTCATCGGGGGTCAAATATGGGGTCAAATAGATCAGTAAGGCCTATCTTGATGGGATTTGGTGGACGGAAGAGGGATGGTGTGTTCTCTTTGTTGATTAATTTTTCGGGGTCAAATATGGGGTCAAATAGATCAGTAAGGCCTATCTTGATGGGATTTGGTGGACGGAAGAGAGATGGGGTTTTCTTTTTGTTGATTATTTTTTCGGGGTCATCGGGGGTCAAATATGGGGTCAAATAGATCAGTAAGGCCTATCTTGATGGGATTTGGTGGACGGAAGAGGGATGGGGTGTTCTTTTTGTTGATTATTTTTACGGGGTCATCGGGGGTCAAATATGGGGTCAAATAGATCAGTAAGGCCTATCTTGATGGGATTTGGTGGACGGAAGAGGGATGGTGTGTTCTTTTTGTTGATTAATTTTTCGGGGTCAACGGGGGTCAAATATGGGGTCAAATAGATCAGTAAGGCCTATCTTGATGGGATTTGGTGGACGGAAGAGGGATGGTGTGTTCTTTTTGTTGATTAATTTATCGGGGTCAAATATGGGGTCAAATAGATCAGTAAGGCCTATCTTGATGGGATTTGGTGGACGGAAGAGGGATGGGGTGTTTTTTTTGTTGATTATTTTTTCGGGGTCATCGGGGGTCAAATATGGGGTCAAATAGATCAGTAAGGCCTATCTTGATGGGATTTGGTGGACGGAAGAGGGGTGGTGTGTTCTTTTTGTTGATTAATTTTTCGGGGTCATCGGGGGTCAAATATGGGGTCAAATAGATCAGTAAGGCCTATCTTGATGGGATTTGGTGGAGGGAAGGGGGTGATTTGTTCTTTTTGTTGATTAATTTTTCGGGGTCATCGGGGGTCAAATATGGGGTCAAATAGATCAGTAAGGCCTATCTTGATGGGATTTGGTGGACGGAAGAGGGATGGTGTGTTCTTTTTGTTGATTAATTTTTCGGGGTCATTGGGGGTCAAATATGGGGTCAAATAGATCAGTAAGGCCTATCTTGATGGGATTTGGTGGAGGGAAGGGGGGGTGGTGTGTTCTTTTTGTTGATTAATTTTTCGGGGTCATCGGGGGTCAAATATGGGGTCAAATAGATCAGTAAGGCCTATCTTGATGGGATTTGGTGGACGGAAGAGGGATGGTGTGTTCTTTTTGTTGATTAATTTTTCGGGGTCATCGGGGGTCAAATATGGGGTCAAATAGATCAGTAAGGCCTGTCTTGATGGGATTTGGTGGAGGGAAGGGAGGTGGTGTGTTCTTTTTGTTGATTAATTTTTCGGGGTCATCGGGGTCAAATAGATCAGTAAGGCCTATCTTGATGGGATTTGGTGGACGGAAGAGGGATGGTGTGTTCTTTTTGTTGATTAATTTTTCGGGGTCATCGGGGTCAAATATGGGGTCAAATAGATCAGTAAGGCCTATCTTGATGGGATTTGGTGGAGGGAAGGGGGGTGGTGTGTTCTTTTTGTTGATTAATTTTTCGGGGTCATCGGGGGTCAAATATGGGGTCAAATAGATCAGTAAGGCCTATCTTGATGGGATTTGGTGGACGGAAGAGGGATGGTGTGTTCTTTTTGTTGATTACTTTTTCGGGGTCATCGGGTGTCAAATAGATCAGTAAGGCCTATCTTGATGGGATTTGGTGGAGGGAAGGGGGTGGTGTGTTCTTTTGGTTGATTACTTTTTCGGGGTCATCAGGGGTCAAATATGGGGTCAAATAGATCAGTAAGGCCTATCTTGATGGGATTTGGTGGAGGGAAGGGGGGTGGTGTGTTCTTTTTGTTGATTAATTTTCGGGTCATCAGAGGTCAAATATGGGGTCAAATAGATCAGTAAGGCCTATCTTGATTGGATTTGGTGGAGGGAAGGGGGGTGGTGTATTCTTTTTGCTGATTAAATTTTCAAGGTCATCGGAGGCCATTCAAGGTCATCTGGGGTCAAATAAGATCCGTAAGGCCTATCTTGATGGGATTTGGTGGACGGAAGAGGGATGGTGTGTTCTTTTTGTTGATTAATTTGTCGAGGTCATCAGAGGTCATCTGGGGTCAAATAAGATCTGTAAGGCCTATCTTGATGTGATTTGGTGTAGGGAAGGGGGTTGGTGTGTTCTTTTTGTTGATTAAATTTTTCAAGGCATTACATCCCTTGCATTAACTACAATGCATACCTCTGTGACAGTGCTACATTGTATCATATGTTTCATCATCATTTCTTTCAAGTCACTTTTGATGAACAGGCGAGACGTGCCGTTCGAGAACCGCCTTGTTTTTTTACTTATGGCCTTATATCCGTGAAAAACAGAATTTAGACATTGATTATTTATGTTAATTAGTCACGTTGGTATGGTTCCCCAGGCTACATATTTGCCTGAATAAGCCCCCCCCCCCCCCCCCCTGTGCCCCTATGACGTTACGCCCAGGGTTGTAGCCAGAGCATTTTGAGTGCCAGGCTCAATATTTCGCTAATTGGTTACATCATTCTCGCGGCTCAGGGGCCTGGATGTTTTTAGGCTTTTTTAATGCACTTTGAGGGTTCCTGCCACATAATTTCTTGTTTGATGAGGCAGTTATGATTTTATCCACAAATTGTAAAAAAAAAAAAATTAAAAAAAATTAAGAGTGCCGGGCTGCCAGCCCAATTCCGGCGGGCGTAGCTACATGTACAACCCTGGTTACACCACTGGCCTTGGTAGCCTTACACAACAAGAAGAAAAAAATCAACAACAAAAAATCAAAAAATCAAAACAAACAAAAAATCTTTTTTTTTTTTGGCCTTACTTGACCACATGGTTTACTGCTTTTTCAAGAGGTAAAATTGCTCAAAAGTTTTTGTGATATATATGAATGCTCCGAGGTTGTTTACCGGCCTCAATTTCGGTGATAGGGCGTAGGGATAAGAGATTCAATGTTCATGTGACACAAAAGATTTTAATGTGACTTTTTTGAACACATTTGCTAGCTCTAACTTTTTTTGAAAATTATATGAATAGATTGAACATTTAAGGACAACTTTGGGTATCCAAAAAGGTGAGTGGTATCCAAAAAGGTGAGTGGGACATCATAAAACAGGATTTTTCAGGTGACTAAAATGGTTCGATCTTCAACTTTGCATCTGTACCTGATACCCTGATATCTGTTGAGACTAATATATATTGGTTAAATATCTCAACATGCAACTATTTCCAAGAAATACTGGCTTGAATTTTGATTGCCCTATTGCCGCTACAGTAAAACGACGACGTGGACAGTCCATGTTTAATTTCATAGCTATCCACTTCCATATTCTAGACTAATAATATCCTCAGCCAAAACCATAGCACAAAATCTACCATCAACTAACCCAATCTTAACTGTAAATCCTTTGAATAATTCTTAACTCTACAGTGCAGGTTAGGACCGAGGAGACTACATTACGTGCCACTACTAATACTATAGCAGAATCAGAAGACCTCTAGGCCTTTACTACTGAACTGAAAATAAGACCAGTGAGCATAGTAGAATGAAGCGTTTGGTTGCACCTAGCAGGAAAAAAGGTGTTCGGAAGAGGACGTATGGGCAAGCTGTGGTGGAACAAGCTCAGCAGTAACCATAGCAGTCGGGTCATTCTAGATATTGATGTGCTTGAAACGTCTATGAACACGCATCCATAACACCTGAGGTAAATTATTCAAGCTTTAAGTCTACACGCCTGTTTCAAAATTGTCATAATCATGTATGACGGAATATGATAGGATAAGAGATTGCCATATTTATTCTGGAAGGTATAGTCTAAACTCCTATTAGGCATAATAAATTTAACACAATTACCATCTTTCACCAGGGAGTTCAGATTCCAAATGGAGTCACCCATGCAGCTCACCCCAGTTAGCATTGACTACATGTAGTACTGTTGATGTCTGTACATCACCAAATGCCAAGTAGGACTAAAATGGGATATGATGGGGTCTGGGTGTGTTATGAGTTGCCCCATTATGGAGTTGCCCCATTACGGGGAACTCCCATCCTAAGCAGTGGTCCAGATCCAGGGCTGGGCTTACCTATAATGGTTGGTTTACATTTATTGTTAACTAATGCAATGCAATATGTTATAAGGTGTACTGGCACTACTTCTATGATAGAGGAAACATATTTTGTACAGTTATGTGCATCACTATTGACTGTGTGTAGTTCTTTGTCTGCACTATCCCAAGCATCCTAGTATCCCACCTATCCCAATCATCCCTATTATCACAAGCATCCCTACTATCACAAGCATCCCTATTATCTCTAGCATCCCTAATATCCCTATAATCCCTACTATCCCAAGTAGCCCTATTAACCTAAGCATTATCACTATATCCTATGCTTGGGATAGTATGGATGATTGGGATAGTAGGGATACATTGGATAGTAGGATGGCCGTGGACAATAGGGATAGAAACGTTTCGTATAGTAGGGATGCATGAGATGCTAGGTATAGGGACCTGATCTGAATGAAGACCAGCGAGCAGAATGAATTAGGTACAGAATCCAAAAATGTGATTTGAACACCCGAAACGGTCATGTTCTATTATCATAAAATCCCAAATTGAACGGCGACCATAAAATCCCAAATTGAACTGGGGCTGGGGTGACACGGAAGACTGCACACCTTCACCGCGTGACATGTTTGTTGACGGACGGAGTCTCTCAACACACTCAGAAATGTATTTTAATTAGTTCTAATTGCGGTTAGATATTGATCAGCACTTAGCACTTAGCAAAACTATATAAACTCTCACATGCTAAAATAAAAGGCTACCACTGCTGACTAACCCACACTTCAATCATATAAATAAAGCAGTACATTTGGTGGTGTTGTTGTTAACTTCCTTCAGAAGTTGGTTCAGGGCTTCATATCCTCAGCCTAAACCACTACTAAAATCTGCCATCAACTAGTCCAGGGAAGTGTCAACTATTATTTTGATGATCAACTTTTGCTTCAAAGTTTGAGAATATTGAATAACAATACATAAAAGAATACATTTATAGAAAGGAAATTTGATAAGGAATCCGATGGTGATATCAATGTGATACCAAATGGCACCCCAGCCCCAGTTCAATTTGGGATTTTATGGTCGCCGTTCAAACTAAATTTTAAGAGATGAATCAAAAAGCGATTTATTTTTATTTTATCTATTTTTTACCCCAAATTTTTCAGACAGCATAACTACATGTATAAAACCAAAATGGGTAATTTGTTCTTATATATTTTTTTTTAAACAAGATAATTTTGTCTAGGATCAATTTTTTTTCTTTTTCCAAAATAAGGCTTAGTTTTGGAAGTATTGCTAAAAACATCGGAAAAGTGTAAAAATAAAAGTGTTTTTTAATGGACGCATATCTCGAGTTTTAAATCCATAATAAAAAAATCGCTCCGAGCGAGCGCTGAAAGTCCTCTCTCTACACAATGGTAGTAAAAGCTCACCTGATAGTTTGATATATTTTTAGCTATGTTGTCTTGTCTGAAAATTCGTAAAATTCCTTCAAATTTGAACTTCTAGAAAACATCGATTTAGTAAAAATATTGACATTTTCAACCATTTAAAGCTAAATGTTCTCGGAATACACGGCTGTGTGACCTAAAAGGCGAGTATACTATTATGAACAACCAAATTAAACTATCAAGACTCAATTTGTATTGTCACAATGTGAAGAAATTGGAAGAAAACTGAAATTTAAATGATCGTAAGATTGGCCTTTGTTTACATTTTTAGGCATTGTTTTGTGCTCTTTTGTTTTTCGCGGATATTAAGCGGTGCGTCTAGTATTACGCATGGGAAGATTCAGCGCGCGACACAATGATCGAACAGCTTTCGCAGCATTTGAAAAGCGCGGGACTTCCGCTTAATTTCCCGCCAAATAACCATGCGCCTTTTCCTGACTCAAACTTACCATACCAAAACAACAATTTTAAATCACCCAAAAGAACGGGAAATAATCGCTTCTGATTAGTAACTTATGATGGTAATGATAGAATACAGAAAAGTTTAAAATAATAGAGAAATATGAAATTTAATTATTTTTGAAAGAAGTGCCGGGTTGACACTGCCCTTAACTGTAAAACCTAATAATCATTCTTTGATGTGTTTCCTCCTACTGCATGTACAGCACACGTTATAGGGCAGAGAAGACTACATGCCACTGAGTAGCGAATCAGAAGACCCAAACTTTTTAGACTAGCGACCAGAATACTAGAATGATGCCTTGACTGTACCAAGCCGGAAAGACAGTGTTCTAGTTCTTCTATGCTAATCATGATTATGAACAAGCCGAGGAACAAGCTCAACAGCTAGTTTGTTGTAGCAACATTATCAGCCTGATGATCAGCAGTCAGAGTCATTACCTCCTGACAAGCTTAAATCATCTACATGTTTTAATAAAAACACAAAGACATCCACAACAAGGTAAATTATTCAGGCTATTGAGTCCAATATATTTTATTTTTATCCTATTCATGTATATTTATGATAAATCATATATTGGTCATTGATGCTTTTATCTACCCACATCCAATCAAATACTAGGTTAAAAATATCAGTTGCCAGTGATCAAATTTTAAAACATCATCTCACTGTTTTTATATGGTAGTAAAGTAAATACCTTTTACACTTCAAGAAGGCCCCACACCACCAAATCAGTTCCCTATTGCTTTGTGTGGTTAATACTTAAGAGGTCAAGTTTGTGTTATTTTTTTTTTACCTTTAGAGCAAACTGGTTCATTCAAATCATTGTTTTTATTGAAGCTCTAGATGTCTTCTGCTTCAAAACAATCACTTTTGTGGGGGGTAACCAGCATTTTTTTCCGCTACGGGCCAATGATATCTATCTTAGGTACGACAGACTGCCTTCATCTTAAGAACAGAGATTCTAGCTCTAAATTGGTGGAAACAGTGAAATCGTGTAAAATGATACCATTCAAGAAAAATCTAGAGATTTTGGGCCTGGTGTGGAGGAAATAACCTACATATATGCAAAATTATGAAACATTTAGGAGGTATTTAGAGCATTTATTACCTTTTCTGGGATGTTAAATTTAGACTTATGTTGGGGTCAATCTTAATTTCAAACACTGCCGTGTAATATCAGAATGCAAAATATGATTTGGTGGTGTGTACTCTACTTGTGTGGAATTTGTATTTAAATGTTGTTTGTAGTGTTTGTGCAATATTAATACATATTTGGAGTCCCTTTCTTCATATCTAAGCAAGCATTTTACTTGAATTTAGGTGTTTGGTAGCATTGGTAGTAGTTTATCAAATTTGCTATCTACTGAAGATAGCAGCATATTGCTAGAAAATAGTATGCAGAAATTTAGAGTTATTTCATTTGCAATTACTGCACGATTTAGGGACCCATGAAAGTGTAAGGAAACCGAATCCTTACATCCTTACACCCGGAAGCCCTCTATTGGTGTAATAACAAACTGCCAGATCTACTGCTACAATGGCTTCTGAACCGATAGCAATCAACGCGTCGCTTGAGCTGCGAATATTTTTCAGTGTTTCACTTCAGTCAGCCGCGTGTCTATAGTTTTGTTTCTCTTTGACTTTTATTTGACCTGAATGAGTGAAACTTTGCATGACAGTCATCACGCACTGCACACAAACAAATGCCGGCATCATATCATCATTCTCATCAATTCATTGTAATGTAGGTATACGAATGTCGTACTCTCGTGACTCTCCGTGTTGAGTAATCTTGATTGAGTAAGCTTAAAATGTGGGCATATAAATATAACTCAACAAGAAACACGGAATAGCGCTAGTCCAAATCAGTACATTTGTGGGGGAGGGGGGATTTATGGTGGGGGAGGGGTTTTGTGAATGGGAGGGGAGGGGTTTGTGGTGGGGATGGGAAAGGCTGGGAGGTGGTTTGTGGTGGGGAGGGGAGGGGAGGGGGTTTATGCATGGTGGGGCTGGGGAGGGGGTTTGCGGAAATAGTGGTGGGGATGGGAAGGGGAGGTAGTTTGTGGAGGCATGGGGGAGGGTGAGGTGGGGATTTGTAGTGGGGAGGGGAGGTTGTAGGGGTGGTTTAGATGTGGAGGCCATTGTGCCACCCCCCCCCCCTCCCCCTTGCCACCTCCATTTTCTTTGTAAGATTATACTTTATTATCACAAATGGCTGGTCTTTATTAAATTAGAGTAAGGCTAGTATAATGTAATTTCCAGTTTCCCGTTTCCCTACCGACCCAACTTTTCAGTTTTACCAAAACTTTCATTATTTTGTGCAAAATTACATTTTATGACAAACTTGAATAAAAATCAACACTTTTAGTGGCTCAAAATACCAGGCATATCTTCCTGTTGATTTTAAGGGATTTTTATGGCAGTGGTGTCATGGTATGGTATATGGTGGATAATGAAATTGTTTGCATTACCTACTCAGATTTCAGATGTAATTGACGTTGCAATATTTCAGACAAATTTGTTGACATTTTCAAAAACACATCTACAAATGCTTCCTTAACCCTTACAGCCCCACACCCCATGAAATCCCATTTCCCAGCCTGTCGGTTCCACCTGCCGCTGAGGTTTTTGGGTGAAATAATGGCCCCGGGCTACATAGCTGGGCGAATACACTCGCCCAGCATAGCTCCCCCCGTGGCTCACTTGGTAGAGCGTTGGACTTGTAACCGAGAGGTCGTGGGTTCAAACCCCGGGGCGTGGCACCTCTTGTTGTGTGTGTTTGCTTGAAAAAAATTTCGTTGGAAAATCCACCGGGAGTGTTAGGGTTATTTGTTTTTCGAAGTGTTAAAGTGTTAATTAAGGTGTAATATATACAAATCAATAGGTAGTTAGTAGTTAACTCCCCTTTCAGATGCAATAATGAAATTGAGTGAAATAATGAATAATGAATAATGAAATAGACACCTACCCACTCTTTTAAAAATATGAAACGGGAAACTGGGAATCATATTCATATTTCATTAGCCTAAAGGGGTACTATACTCTGTTTGGCCATCTCGAGACAGTGACGTAACTGAACAGGCGCAGCTTTTACGCACGCGTGTGTATCTTCCGCCTTTCATCGCTCGTGTTTGTACGCCAGCGCCGCGAGTATGCGCACGCGTTATGTGATACAATTAGTAGAATACGCGGTTACGTCACTGTCTCGAGATGGCCAAACAGAGTATAGACGTATGTTTCTCAACGACAATAAAATACAATCATTTTCTTTTGTAAGATTATATACTTTATTATCACAAATTGCTCGGTCTTGATTAAATTAAGAGTAAAGGCGTACTACCGGATGTATGTTACTCAACGATCTCGATTAAATTAGATTAATGGCGTACTACCGGAGTACGTTAATGATGTTGACGTCTGTATCTGGCACAGTTCAAGAGCACAACAGGGGTGTGAGAGTTCCTCTTTTTAGCTGATTTAAACTTCTTTTTTTTAATTGCCAAAATGTTCAGCCTTTTCTTTTCTTTTCAGCCCATATTTGGCATTTTTGCCCAATTTTACGCTGTTTTTCCTTGTTTTTGTCTGTTTTCCTCTTTTTCATTTGTGGCCTCTCACACCCTTGGCACAAACAGTGTTCTGCTTTTGTTTTCATACAAGTAACGGTTCTCCACAAAGTCCGTGATGGAGATGACGCAAATTGTCAGGACAAAAGTTAAGCACCATGCAGTTTATTATGCCACAACAAGATTGGGTTCAAAAGTAATCAAGGGATCATTAGTCTAAGAGCCTAAGGTCATTCACCCTAAAAGTTCAAAATAATAAACTGGTCACTGTATCCGCATAATTTGATGGCTTTTCATGGGACTGGTGTACAATGGTCCGTGTGTACAGTTTGTGACCCCAATAAGAGTGGGGTGAAGGTTCAGCTAGGGGTCATTGATCCAAAATGGTCTCTTAAAGATCATTGGTTTTGCCAATTGTATTAAAACTACTCCTTGGTAAAAAAAAGGGCAAAGAACTCCATTTTTATATCTATTTTATTCCTTCCCCTGTTACAGAGTTTGGATTTGAATCATGGCATCGCCTCCAAAGAAGGTCAACTATGGACTAGATGAGAAGAGACAAGTATTTCAGGCAGTAAAAAAGGCGTTTGAAGAGGTGAAAAAGTTAGACAAATTTCCAGAATTTGACTTAGACAAACTTCAGTCTGCACTCTCAATGAAATGGGGATATGACAAAGTGGCGCATCTGATTGATCTTCTGTCAAAGGTATGATTGTACACACTTTTTAATCTTATTTGTCAATTGGAAGTTCTAACTAACTTCAGGATATGATTTTTAGAGTGTTTGACTGTTTGTGCAGATTTTATATTTCCTGAATTTGCTTTGTCTAATATGTGAATTTAGGAAATGGATCTAACGTGCCACTGTTGAAGCTCACATGTGATACAATCATCAGATTATTGAGAAACCGTTTAACAGAATCAGTGAGAAGTTATAACCACCCAATTAGGAGGTAGTTATTACTGCTTATTAAGTAGTAATAACTACCCAATTAGGAGGTAGTTATTACTGCTTATTAAGTAGTAATAACTACCTCTCCTAGGTGGTTATAACTTCTCACTGATTTACGCTTAAGATTTACCAACCAGCCCTGTGGGAACACTAAAGGTTATTGGTCATGTGTCATATGGTGTTACATACACCAAATTTGATGATTCGTCATCTGTTCTACTTTAAATTAATATTTCTTGAAAACCATGCAACTCACACCATTAAAACTATACATTTTTACCCCCCTGGTTTGTAATGTCAATGTATGGGTGTGTGTAGGGATGCGTTGACAATTACCTCCAAACGAGGACGCACACCCGTTTTTTACATTCCAACTGCGGACACACCTGCAAACGAGGACGTCCTTGGTACCCTGATACGTGCAAAATATTGCAAACAACGTTAAAACGCTATATAAACGAGGTCCTCGTATCACCTCTACCCCCCTTTAGGCCTCAGTTAGACAGTAGGCCGCCATTTTGGTCCTCGGTGTGTCGGTGTGTGTCCAGGTTGGTGGGTTCTCGTTTGGATAGTACCAAAACTGGGTCCTCGTTTGCAGGTCATTACAAACAGGGGTGTGTGTGTCGGGTGTGCCTTTTGGTTAGCCTTTCCCTGAATGCTGTATCTTTTGAACGGATGGACGGATTGACTTCAAACCTTCAGCGATAGGTAGGCCATGGTCAAAAAATGTGGCTGCTGTTTTGGGGTCTAATTTGCATAGGTCATCCAGAGGTCAAATCGTAAAAGTTGCCCGATTGACTTCAAACTTGGAGAAAAGAAACATGCACAACACCGGGGAACATGACCCCTATGTGACCTTTGACCTCATTTAGTTGATCTCCAACCCAGGGGGATTCGCAAGTCGTGACTTGCAGTATATTTGAAATATATGATAGGGTAATTAAGCCCGCTAGAGTATGTTGTATTCCAAATAAGTGAAGAATTTTCCAAAAAGGTGAGTTGTAAAAAGGTTCCAGAGTTTTATTTTGTTATACTTTACATAAAATTACATGCTAGATTGTAATTCCTGACAGGCCAAAGACCTTTCCAAATATGTACAGTTTAATGGGTTTAACATCTATGATTCCCAGTTTAAATCTCTGGTGAAAATTAATGATTCTGAAATTGAAATTGTAATTTGAACTTTGTTATAAGACTTGCTCCTACCGTGCAACAACTGTACTGTTTTTGAATTCCCTGAAGAAAAAGCTTTTTAAATTTGTTATACTTTTTTTACTACACAGGATCAATGTATACTTTTCGAGTTAAACACATTTAACTGTTCAACGATGTATAATTACAAATTTTGGGACATGGCCATTTCCAGCATGACAGACGGGACAAAATGAAGCTACTTTTTTATTTTAAAGGTCTGTAAATTTATTTTTTAAGGTTTAACCTTTTAATTCAAGTATAAAATCAATTAAAAGACTCTATATTTTAATTTAAAACACAATCCAGGAAACTAGAGGATTCTGTGGCTGTACAAAGACAAAAAGAAATCAGCGTGACAGACGGGACGCAAATTACACTCAATTTTTTGAAAATAACTTTGAACAAAAATTGATATCCCACTGTACCGTACTGTTCTCCTATGAAGTTTTTCTCTTTTACTGTTATTTACTTACTTGTAATTACAAATAATCAGAAAATGCATGATTTTTTAATTCAAAACATGGAACGGAAAAATCCTGGCTCTTTAAAGTTGTGACAGACGGGATCGTGACAGACGGGACCATGACAGACGGACACTTTTGACACGTTTTTGTAGTGATTTTAAGACCATGCAGTGAACAGTAGACCATCCAAAGGCAATAAATGTGCTTTAAAAAAATGCATCACGGCTACAGCTCTACATCTAGGCTAAATTAAGTGCTTAAATAGTAAGGTTTCCAATGAAGGGGGTGGGGGGTGTCAAAAATAGAAATAGATTTTTAGGCCATTTTCAGCATAAAAAGACCGTTTTGGGGCAAAAATCTAATTTTTGTGTTTTTTTGGTGTAATTCATATCTTTGAACAATGTACTATCCACCAGTAATTAATTTGACCTGATTAATTGCTTTTTTAAGGAATAGTCTATATTTAAAGCTGCTAAAATATAAACAAAATAAAGGCACAAGGGAGAACAAAAGGGCATTTTTCTCAGTTTTGTCGTTTTATTTGCTACTTATATTCACTAGTTGCTCAATCTGTCACGCGATGCTTGAATAAATCAGCAAACTAGTTTGACATGGTCTATAACCTTTATAGATAATTTTATGATGACAAATCGGGTGAAATTTAACATTAAAGGGCATTCAAGGGTTATTTGACAATGGTATATATTTATATAATCATATAGTGAATTAGAGGCGTAGTATCTACTTGGGGTCTTCCGTGCACTCCGAAGACTCCCCAAACCAACATTTTTAACTTCCTTTTAATGGTCCTAAACCCATTCAGGGTGATGCAAACATTATTTTTGATATGCTATTAGGGATATTCAAAATGGCGTCCAAAGAGGCCGCCAAAGGGGTCATTTTCATAATAAAGGACATAATATCAAACAAAATGTATGATAAAAGTATACTTTTTAACAATGGTATGTATGTATTAGATCACTAGTAACTCATATCCAGTACTTTTGCTTTGTTAACATATTAAATTAAGATGGCCGCCCTAATTGTAAAAATAGCTTATAATAGCGTATATTGCGTCATATACCATATTCTAAACTGCTAAACTAATGCTTTTATTAGATAAACGACTCACCTCTGTGAAAGTTTTGAATATTTATCGCATTCTAAAATGGCCGCCAGATGGTAAGAACTGATGTTAAATGACCTAAAACAGGTGTTTTGCATTTTGAAAATAGTATGTAATACCTATACCGCAAAAACTATTGAAACAGCATTCATTATATTTCTATGATAAAATGTAATATTTTTAATATTTTAAAATGGCCAAGATGGTTGCCGAAAAAGTTAATCATTGAATAACCCTGGGTGATCATTTAATGACCCAACTCACCATTTAATGACCCGAGCCGTCAGCTAACACACACCTATGACCATTTATTGACTCGATCCAAGTGATATTGTAGTAAACGTAAGTGACCATTGACACAAAGGGATTGTTTAATGACTCCAAGTGATCCTGAGTGATTACCCCTCGTAATCAATTAATGACCCTAGGGGATAGGGCGTAACAGAGGTTGGTTGTCAGGGGGGGGGGGGGGGGGGGGGCACAGCCAAAAAAAATCCTGGTTAGAATAATTTCGTCCCGGATTTTTCGTAAAAGGTTGCCCCAAATTTTTTCCCAGTCAGTCACCTCGTGAATTTCACGTAAGTGTGTGTGGGGGGAGGGGGTAGGGTCAAAAAAAATTGCACGGTCACAAAATTTTGCACGGTCACAAAATTTCGCAGTACAAAAACCACAACAGTCAACAATTTGTTGACTGTTAATTGTTGACTGTTGTGCTTTTTGTACTGCAAAATTTTCTTTCTTTCTTTCTTTCCCATTCTTCTTTTCTTTCTTTCCCCTTTTTTTCTCCTTTTTCTTTTTCTTTTCCTCCCTTTTTCCTTTCTCTCTCTCTTTTCTTTCCCTTTCTCCCTTCTTTTCCTCTTTTCCCTTCCCCCCATTTTTCCTGGTGGGTAGGTTTGAATTTCGTGCTGTGCCCCCCCCCCCCCCCCCCCCCCCGGCTGTTACGCCACTGACACCAAGCAATCATTTAATAACCGCAGGGGATTTAATGACTCCAAGTGATTATTTAATGACTCGATCCAAGTAACGTGGTGACCATTGACACAAAGTGATTGTTTAATGACCTAATGCGATCCTGAGTGATCATTTCATTACACCATTTGATAATTTAAAAACTCTAGGTGATAGCGTAATGACCCCAATCAATCATATCATGACCCGGACGGTCACGGTCACAAAATTTCGCAGTACAAAAACCACAACAGTCAACAATTTGTTGACTATTAATTGTTGACTGTTGTGCTTTTTGTACTGCAAAATTTTCTTTCTTTCTTTCTTTCCCTTTCTTCTTTTCTTTCTTTCCCCTTTTTTTCTCCTTTTTCTTTTTCTTTTCCTCCCTTTTTCCTTTCTCTCTCTCTTTTCTTTCCCTTTCCCCCTTCTTTTCCTCTTTTCCCTTCCCCCCATTTTTCCTGGTGGGTAGGTTTGAATTTCGTGCTGAGCACCTTCTGTGCCCCCCCCCCCCCCCCCCTGGCTGTTACGCCACTGACACCAAGCAATCATTTAATAACCACAGGGGATGATTTAATGACTCCAAGTGATTATTTATTGACTCGATCCAAGTAACGTGGTGACCATTGACACAAAGTGATTGTTTAATGACCCAATGCGATCCTGAGTGATCATTTCATTACACCATTTGATAATTTAAAAACTCTAGGTGATAGCGTAATGACCCCAATCAATCATATCATAACCCGGACGGTCGTTTACTTACCCCAGGTGATCATTTTATGACCCAAAATGACCATTTAATGATCCAAACGGATCGTTTAATGACCCGAGTGATCATTTAATTACCCCAGGTGATCATCTACAGACCGCGAGTGATACCGTAATGACCCCAATCAATTAAGTAAGTAATATAAAGGATATCTGATTAATAAGGTCATTGATGAATTCATACAACTACCTATGCATACTTGGTGGCGAATGAGACCTGCTTGATGATCCTTTTGGATATTTCAATATAAGGTAGGGTTTTGAAGCTCATAATTATCACCATAATTTATCTCCATGAAATCACTAACTTATCTGCTTATACTGGTATTTAGCGAAAATGTACTAGGAGGTTCAATCAGCTATTTTTGACCATATTGGTAGCCATCTTGCTAATTTCTTCTAACCAATTGGTAGTTATTGGTGTCCATCTGGTAGCCTTAAATTATTTGATGAATATGATACAAAATATGCTGTTATTATTGGCTATTTCTATGTTTTAGGCGGCCATCTTGGATTCAAAGTATGTTAACAATGCGAACCAGTCAATAGTTAGGTCACCCAAGCCCTATATGAAAGCTATGAAGATTGTTAAACAGGGTCAGTCGTCACAAACATGCACATGGTAGTGTTTTTAAAACAACTTTATACTTAAGAATGTTATGAACTCTTTACCTTACATACACCTTTAAATAACTAAATGATTCTGGAATTGGAATTGTGTGAACAAATGATACAAAATGCATAATACCACAATTGCATTGCTACATACATGTAGGGACACTTTGTGTCCAGAAGTAAAAACAAATGATACTGTGTGGTAATTGGCCAATTTATTTAACCTTAGTTGTTTTGCTAAGTGATTGCAAATAGGATCAAGTTGAAGTTTGTACTAAACTAATATTACCTAAAGGCCCTAAATACATTTTCAATTTTACATTGGCATTACACAGAGAAATTAAGCTTCCAAATCAGTCGGGACTTTTTGGACACCCTGAATGGTAAATTGTCAATTAAAATACTATTTAGGCTTGCAAGTGGCAACGTGATGATGTACAGTGCTCAGGTGGAGCCTTTAAAAGCAAAAATGAAAATGGCTGTGGTGTAAGTTTTGATAAATCTCCATCATATTAGTTATACCTTACGGGTTGGTTTTACATCTTACTTGTGTATGGTTAACAAGGTTCGGGTCCCAACTGATGTAATTGGACGTTCAAAAGAGGTAGGTTTTTGTTATGCAAAGGTGCATGTGCATGGTCCTGTTAATTCTTGAGATGTACTTGCAGTTGTAATTGGAGGACCTGCAGATTTTCTTGAAGACGTAGTACTTCACAATACTCCCAATAATCACGGAGATGAGGTGGTCTCAGGTAGTTGGTTACTTGCTCCTTAAATATTTCTGGATGTTGTACTGTTAAGGTCACAGTGTTCCATTCATGAATGGTTTGTGGAAGAAAATAGCTTTTGTATCATTTCTGCATATCGAACAGGCGGCTGGGGTGAGGAACATTGGTGCCTGTATGGCGACCTGACTGTTTGAGATAATATACAGTAATGTTAGACGGCTGGCCTGTATCTTAAGTGATAGTATATTCTTAAGGCTGGACCCATTATTTGTGGACACAGTTTTCAGCTATAACTACGCAACCGCTGATCTAAACCATATAAAAGTATACATTTTAAAAATAGAACTAACTAGCCAAATACAATAGTAATGTCAATTTTTTGCCCGAAATTTGATTCAAATTTAACTAATACAACATGTTTTTCATTCAAATAAGTCTGGAAAACTATACTAACATTTGGTTGAGCTTCTTTTTTTAAAAACCTTTTACATAATCTCTTATTGTCTAGGCAAGGATTTCTCCAAAGTTTGAACTTTGTCTTGATTTTAAAATAATGCATGAAAATAGCTCAAAATTAGTTGTTTTGGAAAGAAAGTGAATTTTTGACCATCTGAAATATTTTTAATTTTTTTTATTTGGTGAGCTCATTAGTCATGATCACTGCAGAGGCTGATCGGTTTGTCACGGACGGACGTTTGTGCAAAACATGAGCGAAAAACAGTTTGTAAAAAGTAACTACTGACATTTATTCAACTTTTTATGTTTAATGTTATAGAGAATCATCAACTTTATTGAAATACCAAAAAGAAATTAAGGTGTGGTTTGTTACTAAAAATAGAACGACGGAAATGTTTGTGTCACGGACGGACTAGATAGAAATAGGGTTCTCTACCTTTTAGTGCTTCTTTTTAATTTCTATCTAGTCAACTCCATATTCCCCAATGCTTTCCAGGTCAAATAGCAAGTAAGATACATGGTTTGAATATCTGATACACAGCATTTGAAAATATTTCTTGTTTTTCACAGGGGTAGGGTAACAAACTTTGTCACGGACGGACATTTTTGAGCGTCACGGACGGACGCATATGTTAACTACATAACAAACTTTGAAATTGCCACTTATTTACACTTTAGTATGAAAAAATGGTATAAAATACTTGAAAAATAGTAAGAAAAATGTTAAGTCATGAATTTTCAGTCTTAATAATAAAAAGCAGTCAAGATATTAGTCTTTTTGGCACTTTGATAGCAGAGGGTGATCGGTTCAAGGTTCACATTGGTGTGAAAAAATTACTTTTGATATTGATATTGAAATGTACCTCACATTATTGGACAACATCTTGGCTAACTGAAACTGCATTTGAAAAGAAGAAAAAATGCGGAAAAGGTTTCGGAACAGTCCATTATTGCCCAAGGGGTAGAAACAAGATGCGTCATGGACGGACATTCTTAGTAGAAGTTGACCTTGCCATATTTTATGTTAATGAAACATTTTCATTTTTTTAAATTAAAAATTAAGAAATATATTTTAGAAAAAAAGTTCTGGGAAGTAATTACCCTGCCCTTGTGATAACTTTTTGATGCAGAGCTGTCCGTCCGTGACGCAAAAAAGTTTTAAAGTTTTACAACTTTTTTCAAGGAAAGAGAGAAAAAATAAAAACATAGTGAGCTATCTCCCCTATATACCCCTTTCTCATGTAGAAATGAAACTTAACAATGGCGTCAATAAATAAGTTAAATCAGTCATTAAAAGTTGTCACAGACGGACACAAATTTTGTCACGGATGGACATTATTCAGTTCTGAGTACAAATGCCAAACTGAATCCTGCCCCTCTTACCATAAATGGCAAGAGATAGACCTGCTGCATCATATAAATAGACTGTATGCTGTGATACAACTTTGTAAAACAATTTTGACCCTTCTTTGATAAATTTTGTTTGATTAATTGTGTAACAGACTGTATGCTGGCTGTGATACAACTTTTTAAAACAATTTTGACCCTTCTTTGATAAGTTTTTGTTCAATTAATTGTGTAATTAAAGGTTAGTGATAATGGATACATGTAGGCATCCAACCGTGTTTTTAGTTTTTCAAAGTAGCATGAAGAAAAAGCCTGCAACTTTTGATAGTGCAATGCTTAAAATTAAATTTGTGCTAACATCTCCAATGATACTTTCTGATTTCAATGCTGTTACTTTTTTTACATACACTTATTATATGGGGCAATTTTAAACAGTGTCTTTTAACTGATCTCATGCTACCCCTTTTATTTGCAAGCATTATTTCAGCATGTACAGGCAGTAAGGTTAACAAGCGCAAGCTATACTACAGATTCACCATAAGAAGATCTGCTGAGGGTTCACAAATGCGCAAATAAGCAAATGACTTCATTTGACTTCAAGTAATTTTACAGTGCACCTGGTGAGCATCATAACATGTGCTCACTGCTGTAGCAAACCTAATCATTTGCATAAAGGGCATACCTGTATGGACTAGTTCATTTAATGGTAAGAGGGGTGGTATTCAGCTTTGCTTGTGTGCTCAGAACTGAACAGTAGCTAACAGTGTCCGTCCGTGACAACATTTGTGTCCGTCCGTGACAACTTTTAATTAAAGATTTAACTAATTTATGCCTGCCCTAATTAATTAATACTCCTGCATGGGATAGAATACATATAAGGGAGATACTTCACAATGTTTTTATTTTTTTACTTTGTCCTTGAAATTAGTTTAAAAACTTTTAAACTTTTTTTGTGTCACGGACGGACAGCAAAACATCAAAATGTTAACGCAAGTCTAGCGATATACCTTCCCCAGAACTTTTTTCCCAAATATTTATCTTATTTGATGGAAAAGTGTGTCAGCTATCAATATTACATCCCAAAACTCTGAAAATGTTACATAAACATAAAAATATAGCATGATGAACTTGAACTAAAATGTCCGTCCGTGACGCATCTTGTTTTCACCCCTTGGACAATAATGGACTGTTCCACGAATGTACCGCATTTTTAATTTTTTTAAATGCAGTTTCAGATAGCCTAGATATTGTCCAACATTGTGAGGTACCTATCAATATCAAAATCAGAAATTTATTTTTTCATAACCATGTTAACCTTTAACCGATCAGCCTCTGCATACTAATTGAAAAAGTAATGCTTTTGGTTTTTTGCAATTGTTTTTTACCTAATATCAAGTGTAACATTTTGTTAATTGGACAGATGATGACTCAAATGATGCCAGTGAATCAGAAAGTGAATGCAGTACACAGGTGAAAACATCTTTGCAAGAAAAACTAATTCATGATCATCCAGAACTGAAGAAAGTTGGTGGATCGACAATTTTAAACCAAGGTAATGACAAATTGTGTAGGCTGACCTTCACATGTCTTTGATAAGAAAAGACAACATTTGACTAATCACTAGTCAAGTAGTGCATAGAGATATTTCCCAGTCTGTTTGTAAAAGGTAGTGACGATGAAAGAGTAGTATTCAAACTGTTTTTATTTGGTTATTTTTACATCCCCATAATAGTCACCACATATTTCAAATCTAATAAAAGTCTGCCCAACTATAATTTAAAAAGTTGTAAAAGGAACGTTTATTCAACACGGACCCAATTTAATAAGTCGAGAAGACTTTTGCCACTGTTACAAAAGTGTATGTCCGAATAAAAAAATTAAAATATAAGAATTATTTTCATGCCATACATGTATCTAAAGTGTATTATTATACTTGATTTAATCCTATTTTAAGGTGTATGTTCCGATCACTTTTTTTGGGCTATTATTTTTTTTTCACATCAAGATATTTTGATATCAGAAGAATCCCCAAATTTTTCTCATTATGTCTGTAGAATCATAGGGGCCAGAAATGTTCCATTTAAAAATGATAGGCTAAAATGTGCTGAATTACTGCTTGTAAGACTCAATGGGCAATGTTTTGTGACATTGTGCTTCTACATATAGAACCATTGGAGTTAGGCCTAAAAATAAAAAAGGTTTGATTGGCGTAACATATAAAAAGAAATAGGGTAGGTAGGTCGGATTTTTTTTATTTATTTTTTTTAATCTGTAAAACGTCTATGAAATTTGATATACCAGCACACATATACCATACAGACATAAACAAATGGCACAAATACACATTTTCACTGTCTTTATTTCTTGTTCTCACACACAATATTTTTTTTATTTTTTTTAAATTTTAAAAAAAATCTTTTTTTTAAAAAATGATAAAAAATAAAAATGTTTAGGGTCGGGGGTTAAAATAGGGTCGGTCAGGTTACGCCAATCAAACTTCTTCTTTTTTTTAGGCCTTATGCAACTCAAACTTTGGAATGTGACAATTTTAAGGATGACCTTTCATGTCAAATAGAAAACATCAAGTTGAAAATTGGGCCAGCAATCGGAACATCTACCTTTAACAGGTTTTTTTAGAAAATTGTAAAGTATAGTTCTGCTTCAGTTGAATATTCATATCTCCAAAGTTTGATGGGAAATCTCAGTCACATGCATATCAATGTTATCTGCATAGACAATGTACTTAAAAGATGCAACCATTCCAAGCAGGCATATTTAACACCCATACATTTCACATTTTGCTGAGCCTGAGGTTCAGTTGGTAGTATTAGCTTGTCTCACAAGTAAGTCACAACATCCAGACCCTCTCAACAAAACATTTTATGAAGAATGTATTTTAAGAGTGACATTCTGATAGACTCATGCAGGGGGAGGAACATGAAGGTTAGCATATTTGGTTCATATTTTGTATATTGTGTGAGTGCCCCAAGTTATGACCAGTGGTGAAATAAAAAAATTATCCTACCCCCATAGGCTAAGATTCATGACCCCCTAAATGTGCCCCCTGGAACGGCAATTGTATAAGAAAAAGTAATAAAATTGTAGTACATTGGATGAGTCCAAACGAACAGAAAGGTACTGCCAATGAGAATCAAACTTCTCATGAGGTAAATCAGTACCCTCCGCTATGTAAATATGATAAGATATGACAGGAAACTTTAAAAATTGCAATTATTGGACAAAATTTGATTTAAAAAAAAAAACTTTCATATTTTTTTAATTTTTAATTTTAACATAATCTATTTATATCATTGCTTAATAAAATTTAAAGTCAAAATAATGGTATCCCCTCTGATTCAGTATAAACCAACCTCAAAAAGACAAGCAGTTTTGTAAAAGTATAAAAATGCACATTTGTAATTATGTTTTTTCTTCAAACGGTTTGTGTAATAATTGTTTTTATTCAAATGCAACTACTCGTTGGACACAAAGTAGGGCCAACATAGCCCTTTTATGTGATTAACCTTTGTTTATAGGTCATACCATTTTATTGGAGGGGTGTTTTTGTCAATACATTATCTGAATTGCACTAAAATAGATGCCTTGTTGATCGTTAAGTTAAATAATAACAGGTTGTTTTCTCGGGCCACCCACTCAAATATACCACTACCCCTACACCACTCACCCCACACCACAACACCCCAACCAACCCCAACCCTACCCCAACCCAACCCACTCCACCACCCCTTAAAACGGAGTGTCAAGCAACAGGGTTAAGCATTTCAGGGTGAGCTATTGCTGAAGAGCCGAAACTATACCTGTAAGGATTATCACTGATTAGCATCGTCAGCCAATGTTTTCAACCTCCCACTCCACCCACACCATCAAGAGATTTACTCAAAATGCACCATCCATCTATATTCCCTCCTGTAAACATGGAAAAGATTATTTTGTGAACATTCTGAAACTATGGTAACAGAGAGTAGTTGAAACACAGACAGGTGAGACTGAAATCCGACTCCAAGGCCTTGACCGTCTAAAATCATGATAGACCCAACCAAACAATTCCACTGATTTTTAGGACATTGAGAGGGGGTTTTAGGTTAGTAATTTACCCCCTCTCAACTACTAACCTAAGACTCTTGGATTTTTGGCACCAAAATGGATTCAAATGATCTCTCATCCCCTGTAAACTACTTATCCACTATCCTCGTGTATCTAAAACTGTTTTTAGGACATTTGAGAGGGGGTCTTAGGTTAATAGTTTACCCCCTCTCAACTACTAACCTAAGACCCTTGGATTTTTGGCGCCAAAATGGATTCAAATGATCTCTTATCCTCTCTAAACAACTTATCCACTATCCTCGTGTATCTAAAACTGATTTTTAGGACATTTGAGAGGGGGTCTTAAGTTAGTAGTTTACCCCCTCTCAACTACTAACCTAAGACCCTTGGATTTTTGGCGCCAAAATGGATTCAAATGATCTCTCATCCTCTCTAAACTACTTATCCACTATCCTCATGTATCTAAAACTGATTTTTAGGACATTTGAGAGGGGATCTTAGGTTAGTAGTTTACCTCCCTCCCAACTACTAACCTAAGACCCTTGGATTTTGGCGCCAAAATGGATTCAAATGATCTCTCATCCTCTCTAAACAATTTAGCCACTATCCTCGTGTATCTAAAACTGTTTTTAGGACATTTGAGAGTGGGTCTTAGGTTAGTAGTTTACCCCCCTCTCAACTACTAACCTAAGACCCTTGGATTTTTGGCGCCAAAATGGATTCAAATGATCTCTTATCCTCTCTAAACAACTTATCCACTATCCTCGTGTATCTAAAACTGATTTTTAGGACATTTGAGAGGGGGTCTTAAGTTAGTAGTTTACCCCCTCTCAACTACTAACCTAAGACCCTTGGATTTTTGGCGCCAAAATGGATTCAAATGATCTCTCATCCTCTCTAAACTACTTATCCACTATCCTCATGTATCTAAAACTGATTGTTAGGACATTGAGAGGGGGTCTTAGGTTAGTAATTTACCCTCTCTCAACTACTAACCTAAGACCCTTGGATTTTTGGCTCCAAAATGGATTCAAATGATCTCTTATCCTCTCTAAACAACTTATCCACTATCCTCGTGTATCTAAAACTGATTTTTAG
The DNA here is from genome assembly GCA_035610835.1 of Ophiura sarsii. Classification (NCBI taxonomy): domain Eukaryota; kingdom Metazoa; phylum Echinodermata; class Ophiuroidea; order Amphilepidida; family Ophiuridae; genus Ophiura; species Ophiura sarsii. The sequence goes on along the minus strand of CM069450.1, from coordinate 4,732,244 downwards.
GACATTTGAGAGGGGATCTTAGGTTAGTAGTTTACCTCCCTCCCAACTACTAACCTAAGACCCTTGGATTTTGGCGCCAAAATGGATTCAAATGATCTCTCATCCTCTCTAAACAATTTAGCCACTATCCTCGTGTATCTAAAACTGTTTTTAGGACATTTGAGAGGGGGTCTTGGTTAGTAGTTTACCCCCCTCTCAACTACTAACCTAAGACCCTTGGATTTTTGGCGCCAAAATGGATTCAAATGATCTCTTATCCTCTCTAATCAACTTATCCACTATCCTCATGTATCTAAAACTGATTTTAAGGACATTTGAGAGGGGTCTTAGGTTAGTAGTTTACCCCCTCTCAACTACTAACCTAAGACCCTTGGATTTTTGGCACCAAAATGGATTCAAATGATCTCTCATCCTCTCTAAACTACTTATCCACTATCCTCATGTATCTTAAACTGATTTTTAGGACATTGAGAGGGGGTCTTAGGTTAGTAATTTACCTCCCTCCCAACTACTAACCTAAGACCCTTGGATTTTGGCGCCAAAATGGATTCAAATGATCTCTCATCCTCTCTAAACAACTTATCCACTATCCTCGTGTATCTAAAACTGATTTTTAGGACATTTGAGAGGGGTCTTAGGTTAGTAGTTAACCCCCTCTCAACTACTAACCTAAGACCCTTGGATTTTTGGCGCCAAAATGGATTCAAATGATCTCTCATCCTCTCTAAACAATTTATCCACTATCCTCGTGTATCTAAAACTGATTTTTAGGACATTTGAGAGGGGGTCATAGGTTAGTGGTTTACCCCGCTCTCAACTACTAACCTAAGACCCTTGGATTTTTGGTGCCAAAATGGATTCAAATGATCTCTCATTCCCTCTAAACAACTTATCCACTATAATACTCGTGTATCTAAAACTGATTTTTAGGACATTTGAGAGGGGGTCTTAGGTTAGTAGTTTACCTCCCTCTCAACTACTAACCTAAGACCCTTGGATTTTTGGCGCCAAAATGGATTCAAATGATCTCTTATCCTCTCTAAACAACTTATCCACTATCCTCGTGTATCTAAAACTGATTTTTAGGACATTTGAGAGGGGGTCTTAAGTTAGTAGTTTACCCCCTCTCAACTACTAACCTAAGACCCTTGGATTTTTGGCGCCAAAATGGATTCAAATGATCTCTCATCCTCTCTAAACTACTTATCCACTATCCTCATGTATCTAAAACTGATTTTTAGGACATTTGAGAGGGGATCTTAGGTTAGTAGTTTACCTCCCTCCCAACTACTAACCTAAGACCCTTGGATTTTGGCGCCAAAATGGATTCAAATGATCTCTCATCCTCTCTAAACAATTTAGCCACTATCCTCGTGTATCTAAAACTGTTTTTAGGACATTTGAGAGTGGGTCTTAGGTTAGTAGTTTACCCCCCTCTCAACTACTAACCTAAGACCCTTGGATTTTTGGCGCCAAAATGGATTCAAATGATCTCTTATCCTCTCTAAACAACTTATCCACTATCCTCGTGTATCTAAAACTGATTTTTAGGACATTTGAGAGGGGGTCTTAAGTTAGTAGTTTACCCCCTCTCAACTACTAACCTAAGACCCTTGGATTTTTGGCGCCAAAATGGATTCAAATGATCTCTCATCCTCTCTAAACTACTTATCCACTATCCTCATGTATCTAAAACTGATTGTTAGGACATTGAGAGGGGGTCTTAGGTTAGTAATTTACCCTCTCTCAACTACTAACCTAAGACCCTTGGATTTTTGGCTCCAAAATGGATTCAAATGATCTCTTATCCTCTCTAAACAACTTATCCACTATCCTCGTGTATCTAAAACTGATTTTTAGGACATTTGAGAGGGGATCTTAGGTTAGTAGTTTACCTCCCTCCCAACTACTAACCTAAGACCCTTGGATTTTGGCGCCAAAATGGATTCAAATGATCTCTCATCCTCTCTAAACAATTTAGCCACTATCCTCGTGTATCTAAAACTGTTTTTAGGACATTTGAGAGGGGGTCTTGGTTAGTAGTTTACCCCCCTCTCAACTACTAACCTAAGACCCTTGGATTTTTGGCGCCAAAATGGATTCAAATGATCTCTTATCCTCTCTAATCAACTTATCCACTATCCTCATGTATCTAAAACTGATTTTAAGGACATTTGAGAGGGGTCTTAGGTTAGTAGTTTACCCCCTCTCAACTACTAACCTAAGACCCTTGGATTTTTGGCACCAAAATGGATTCAAATGATCTCTCATCCTCTCTAAACTACTTATCCACTATCCTCATGTATCTTAAACTGATTTTTAGGACATTGAGAGGGGGTCTTAGGTTAGTAATTTACCTCCCTCCCAACTACTAACCTAAGACCCTTGGATTTTGGCGCCAAAATGGATTCAAATGATCTCTCATCCTCTCTAAACAACTTATCCACTATCCTCGTGTATCTAAAACTGATTTTTAGGACATTTGAGAGGGGTCTTAGGTTAGTAGTTAACCCCCTCTCAACTACTAACCTAAGACCCTTGGATTTTTGGCGCCAAAATGGATTCAAATGATCTCTCATCCTCTCTAAACAATTTATCCACTATCCTCGTGTATCTAAAACTGATTTTTAGGACATTTGAGAGGGGGTCATAGGTTAGTGGTTTACCCCGCTCTCAACTACTAACCTAAGACCCTTGGATTTTTGGTGCCAAAATGGATTCAAATGATCTCTCATTCCCTCTAAACAACTTATCCACTATAATACTCGTGTATCTAAAACTGATTTTTAGGACATTTGAGAGGGGGTCTTAGGTTAGTAGTTTACCTCCCTCTCAACTACTAACCTAAGACCCTTGGATTTTTGGCGCCAAAATGGATTCAAATGATCTCTCATCCTCTCTAAACAATTTATCCACTATCCTCTTGTATCTAAAACTGATTTTTAGGACATTTGAGAGGGGGTCTTAGGTTAGTAGTTTACCCCCCTCTCAACTACTAACCTAAGACTCTTGGATTTTTGGCGACAAAATGGATTCAAATGATCTCTCATCCTCTCTAAGCAACTTATCCACTATCCCCTTGTATCTAAAACTGATTTTTAGGACATTTGAGAGGGGGTCATAGGTTAGTGGTTTACCCCGCTCTCAACTACTAACCTAAGACCCTTGGATTTTTGGTGCCAACATGGATTCAAATGATCTCTCATCCCCTCTAAACAACTTATCCACTATCCTCATGTATATAAAACTGATTTTTAGGACATTTGAGAGTGGGTCTTAATTTTTGGGTCTTAGTTTTTGGGTCTTAGTTTTTGTTTCTTAGTTTTGGTTTCTTAGGTCTTAGGTCTTTGATATTAGGTTATAGTAGACACCCGGTTGGATGCATATGTAAAACATTGATTGCTTTGTAATGACAAACCAAGATATAAAGTACGGTACAATTCATGAAAATGCACAAAGAGCATATAATAGGAACACAGAAACGGTGATAAAAGCAAATAAACACCCCTCTTATACAATGGAATGCTCGTAAGTTGACTATAAGTTTTAGTCTGCTCATTAACAATGCTCAGATTAAAGAATGAATACTGAATATGACTTATTAATATATCTTCTACTTTGTACAATTACCAAGCTTTATTAAATGCGTCATACGTATAACCATTATAGGACATACACCCCTACGTAATAATGGTATCAACCTTGTATGGTTATGTGTTTGAGCCAGCATACAATAAGCATACCCATGTGTATTCATATGGGAGCACTGTACCAAATCAATGCGCAATTTGTGTAATCCTATAATAGTTCCGGAAAAGCACGAAGACTAGGCTTGTAAATGTGAGGTTTTCGGGCAATTTGTTTCTCCGGGATTGGTATGTTTGTATTTAAATGAACTAATGGGACCTACCCGTTGCACCTACAATGATAAAATACGATATTTTTAATTTATCGACCTAAATAGTGCCCAGGGCGTAAGCACCTGCCTAAATGGTAAACAGGCATGCCAGAAAACGTGAAAAAGTGAGGGCGCTATGTGCAGGTCCGTAGCAGAAAATTTAGCTTAATAACCCCTCAAGGAACAAGGCTTAAATTAAAGTTGAGATGTTACTGAAAATGGTCATAGGTGACAAGTATGCCATAAATGTAACCGGAGGGTAGAAAAGGTGTCTTGAAATATGGCACTTTTACACGTATTTCAATGAGAAAGATATTTGGTGTGGTGCTCCCATATGGTTCAAGTAAAAACAGCTTGTGTATTATTCGGTGCCACATTAAAGTTTAAAATGCTATGTAAATTGTGAATTCCCTAAAAAAAATAATGGAATAACGCTCTTTTAAGAGGGTTAAACCATTTTAAAAATGGTTACACGAGTGAGCCGGTCAAATGATGAGTTTATTGGCCTGATTGGGAAACTAAATAGGGAACAATTTGTTTGACAATGGTTCAAAACAAGTCAATATGGAAGGGGAAATGGGCCATTAAATAGGTGACAAGTATGCCATAAATGTAACCGGAGGGTAGAAAAGGTGTCTTGAAATATGGCACTTTTACACGTATTTCAATGAGAAAGATATTTGGTGTGGTGCTCCCTTTAACGCACAATGGCCATTTCCAATAAACCGAGTTTTGAAGTGGAAGATGGGTTCAAATTGCTTAAATATGCCTTGATTTACATTCAAAACACCCTTTATATCAATGTCGGACGTTAATATCAAGAAATGTACATGATTTTCTCGAGAAATATACAAGAAAATGGCTCTAAAGCTCCAAATGTAGAGTCGAATGGCTATGGGTCTGTTTCGCGATTTTATAGATAGAGGGTCACGTTACCCTTGGCTAAAAGCCCCTCACGTGCAAGAATACTCCCTATAAGGTCTATATCAAGTAACTTGCATCTCAATTAAAGAGTTGATTATCTCATTTTCAAGTTCAAAGCTTTATTTAGAGTTTAGCACTCTCATTTAGGTTAACGAGTTGTCAAAATTCATATTTGGCCCCACATTGGCTCAAAAAAGAGCAACAAATCGTTAAAATTGTACATTTAATGCTTAACACAATACCCTAAGGGTAATATCGTGACAAAAATGTAATTGTGCGTTTGCCTACTAGGTAATTATGATACTCTAAGTAAAGAAATGGCTTTTAGAAGCTTTATTGTCCTATAAATACGGGGGTCTTTTACCCCCCCCCCCCCCCCCCCCACATAATTTCACCATTAATGGCATACAGGTATCTCTGCAATGAATACGGCGTGATATAGTGATTATATGATTAAGTTATCATGTTTGTCGATAATTAAATGTGTCATATATGCTATTAACATATAATTTATACAATGTAAACAATGTCAAATCTAAAAATACACGTTTTGGTCATGAAAGCAGACTTTAAATCAAGCATGTGCAACCTTTTCTACCACACGGGCCGCATTGTGATTTTGAGATCTATTCACGGGCCGCAGTGATTATCAAACATTCCAAAACTTCACGTCCGGAGGAGGAGTAATAGGAGAGGGGAAGTCCATTGCTCATGGAATACCCGCTTCTCTTCCTGTAATTTCCTCTTTATACTCGCTGTTAACTGCTGCAAAGGCCATTTTAACCAGGGATTTTATCACGCAATCACGCCTTGAGTTATATTTACTAAATGCAGCGCGTTACCCTACTAATTATAAGGGAGCACACCATTAATCAATCCGCCATTTGTGTAAAACTAGGGAGTTCCGCATCAATGGGAATTCTAGGATTGCTTCGCGGGCCGCAGATTAGAGGTCGGCGGGCCGCAGGTTGCCTGATTGGGAAACTAAATAGGGAACAATTTGTTTGACAATGGTTCAAAACAAGTCAATATGGAAGGGTAAATGGGCCATTAAATACATTATAATATTTACTAAAAATACAAAAGTGTACCTTCATTAATGTCATGTGATCAAAATATTCATCATGGCACCATTATTTGAAATGCATTTTTATAAACATTAACAATAGGGTAATACATGGCGCAAATATTAAACAAATTAAAAGATATGAAAATTGTTATTTTTTTTAATGAAAACGGTGAAAAATCACACTTTTGAGCTATTTCTCAAACCATGAAAAGTAGCACCACCCCTATTCTTCGTAATGGAACATTCCAAAATATTTTTTTAGTTCTGTGTATTTTGTAATAGTAGAAAGATGTCACATCAGATGTATGAAAAGAGAAAGTGAGGTACCTGCATTGTTATAAACATAACAACAAATGTCTCCTAAATTCATTATTATCAAGTTTTCAACGGGGATATTTAAGCCTCGTTTTGAGGGGCTATTATATCTCCCTAAAAGAGGGGTGGGTGGGGGGGGGGGGGGGGGGGGGGGGTGGGTACCTGAGAATTTTTCATACTGATATTCATGAATGCTTTGAGGAACACAACAAAACGTCATAGTATGAGTAAAAAATGCTGACCCCTCTTTTTGATTTTGCAATACTGCATGGTTTTCTCAGAATATGTGTGTTAAATCATTTTCGTAAATGGAGGTTTAACGATTGCAGGTTTTATAATAATGATTTTGCCTTGTGTAGAATTGTGCATTGAAATGTATTCATGTACATGTACATGATTTAAAGGGACGATGATCCTGAATTTCAAATTTCACTTTTGTCCACACTTTCCAATATTTGTGCATATTTAGAAAGCCCTAACATGTAT
>CM069450.1:4710452-4725452 GCA_035610835.1 Ophiura sarsii | reverse complement strand
AGACAATTTAAAGTAAAATAAATTGACAAAGAAATTTTGAAATAAAACTTTGTATGTTTAAGAAATGATGTTTGGGGGCGCTAATACCCTTAAAGTAGTGGTCTCTGTTTAAATACATGACATTCTCAACAGTGTACGGCCTTGCTTGAAACCCATTTCAGTCTGAATAAAATTAACTAATGTGCGAGCCCTCTAACACTTTGCACGTTTTATGATTTCAACAGGACGATTTCTATCATATAAATACTAAATCAATGTTAATACATAATTAATTATTAGTTTTTTATTTTCCGGTCATTTGGAAACAACGTCCATTTTAATAAGTATCAGGTATTTATTATTTCTTTGCAATCATTATGACATATGTCACGGTGGCCGAGTGGATAAAGGCATCAGACAGATTGTATTAAAGATTGATTAATCGATATTTTTACGCCGCGCGTGAGTTCGAATCTCACTGCGATAACTTTTTCGCTTGTCTTATTATTGGCTAATATATTTGTTATTTTTTTAAAACAAATGACGTTAAGAGTGCATATTTTGATTCTGGACTCGACAGAGTGGACTTATAAGAGATACATTGTGGGTGTAGATATGAGTATGATTTGACATTGTGGGAGTATTTCGGCATTGTGGGCGTACCCCCACAAATGAGGATACTATGAGCGTGTTAAAAGCAACAACAAATATACCCCCAGAACGATTTGTTTGTTTTTTGTGTGTTATTTGTCATCTTAAAACATACACTTTGCCACCCGACTATATGAATGGCGCCATCTATCTAGTCAACTCCCACAATGTACATACAAAAATACCCCCACAGTACAAATAATTACCCCCGTAGTGCACTCCTGTACCAACAAAAAATCCAACTCCCAAAATGTATATTTATACTTATTGTGTACTCCCACAGCGCACAAACACAAATACCCCCGCAATGTAGCTGGTGCGGGTATTAGTGGGCGGGTTGATGTTGTGTGTTCCGGCGGGGATGGTGGTTTTTAGGATCGAGATGGGTGTGATGATACATGAAATATAACTAAATTCCAGTCAATTTGACATTCAGCAAAGTAGGACTAATTGAAGTCATTATCTAGTTTTTTTATTTTTTTTATTTTTTATTTTTTTATTTTTTTTAAGTCCGTTCCGAAGAATTCCGTCCTATAAAACCAGAACACTTAAAAAAAAAAAGTTGGTTTGATTAATCAAACCAACTTTTGTTTTAGACAATTTAAAGTAAAATAAATTGACAAAGAAATTTTGAAATAAAACTTTGTATGTTTAAGAAATGATGTTTGGGGGCGCTAATACCCTTAAAGTAGTGGTCTCTGTTTAAATACATGACATTCTCAACAGTGTACGGCCTTGCTTGAAACCCATTTCAGTCTGAATAAAATTAACTAATGTGCGAGCCCTCTAACACTTTGCACGTTTTATGATTTTAACAGGACGATTTCTATCATATAAATACTAAATCAATGTTAATACATAATTAATTATTAGTTTTTTATTTTCCGGTCATTTGGAAACAACGTCCATTTTAATAAGTATCAGGTATTTATTATTTCTTTGCAATCATTATGACATATGTCACGGTGGCCGAGTGGATAAAGGCATCAGACAGATTGTATTAAAGATTGATTAATCGATATTTTTACGCCGCGCGTGAGTTCGAATCTCACTGCGATAACTTTTTCGCTTGTCTTATTATTGGCTAATATATTTGTTATTTTTTTAAAACAAATGACGTTAAGAGTGCATATTTTGATTCTGGACTCGACAGAGTGGACTTATAAGAGATACATTGTGGGTGTAGATATGAGTATGATTTGACATTGTGGGAGTATTTCGGCATTGTGGGCGTACCCCCACAAATGAGGATACTATGAGCGTGTTAAAAGCAACAACAAATATACCCCCAGAACGATTTGTTTGTTTTTTGTGTGTTATTTGTCATCTTAAAACATACACTTTGCCACCCGACTATATGAATGGCGCCATCTATCTAGTCAACTCCCACAATGTACATACAAAAATACCCCCACAGTACAAATAATTACCCCCGTAGTGCACTCCTGTACCAACAAAAAATCCAACTCCCAAAATGTATATTTATACTTATTGTGTACTCCCACAGCGCACAAACACAAATACCCCCGCAATGTAGCTGGTGCGGGTATTAGTGGGCGGGTTGATGTTGTGTGTTCCGGCGGGGATGGTGGTTTTTAGGATCGAGATGGGTGTGATGATACATGAAATATAACTAAATTCCAGTCAATTTGACATTCAGCAAAGTAGGACTAATTGAAGTCATTATCTAGTTTTTTTATTTTTTTTATTTTTTATTTTTTTATTTTTTTTAAGTCCGTTCCGAAGAATTCCGTCCTATAAAACCAGAACACTTAAAAAAAAAAAGTTGGTTTGATTAATCAAACCAACTTTTGTTTTAGACAATTTAAAGTAAAATAAATTGACAAAGAAATTTTGAAATAAAACTTTGTATGTTTAAGAAATGATGTTTGGGGGCGCTAATACCCTTAAAGTAGTGGTCTCTGTTTAAATACATGACATTCTCAACAGTGTACGGCCTTGCTTGAAACCCATTTCAGTCTGAATAAAATTAACTAATGTGCGAGCCCTCTAACACTTTGCACGTTTTATGATTTTAACAGGACGATTTCTATCATATAAATACTAAATCAATGTTAATACATAATTAATTATTAGTTTTTTATTTTCCGGTCATTTGGAAACAACGTCCATTTTAATAAGTATCCGGTATTTATTATTTCTTTGCAATCATTATGACATATGTCACGGTGGCCGAGTGGATAAAGGCATCAGACAGATTGTATTAAAGATTGATTAATCGATATTTTTACGCCGCGCGTGAGTTCGAATCTCACTGCGATAACGTTTTCGCTTGTCTTATTATTGGCTAATATATTTGTTATTTTTTTAAAACAAATGACGTTAAGAGTGCATATTTTGATTCTGGACTCGACAGAGTGGACTTATAAGAGATACATTGTGGGTGTAGATATGAGTATGATTTGACATTGTGGGAGTATTTCGGCATTGTGGGCGTACCCCCACAAATGAGGATACTATGAGCGTGTTAAAAGCAACAACAAATATACCCCCAGAACGATTTGTTTGTTTTTTGTGTGTTATTTGTCATCTTAAAACATACACTTTGCCACCCGACTATATGAATGGCGCCATCTATCTAGTCAACTCCCACAATGTACATACAAAAATACCCCCACAGTACAAATAATTACCCCCGTAGTGCACTCCTGTACCAACAAAAAATCCAACTCCCAAAATGTATATTTATACTTATTGTGTACTCCCACAGCGCACAAACACAAATACCCCCGCAATGTAGCTGGTGCGGGTATTAGTGGGCGGGTTGATGTTGTGTGTTCCGGCGGGGATGGTGGTTTTTAGGATCGAGATGGGTGTGATGATACATGAAATATAACTAAATTCCAGTCAATTTGACATTCAGCAAAGTAGGACTAATTGAAGTCATTATCTAGTTTTTTTATCTTTTTTATTTTTTATTTTTTTATTTTTTTTAAGTCCGTTCCGAAGAATTCCGTCCTATAAAACCAGAACACTTAAAAAAAAAAGTTGGTTTGATTAATCAAACCAACTTTTGTTTTAGACAATTTAAAGTAAAATAATTTGACAAAGAAATTTTGAAATAAAACTTTGTATGTTTAAGAAATGATGTTTGGGGGCGCTAATACCCTTAAAGTAGTGGTCTCTGTTTAAATACATGACATTCTCAACAGTGTACGGCCTTGCTTGAAACCCATTTCAGTCTGAATAAAATTAACTAATGAGCGAGCCCTCTAACACTTTGCACGTTTTATGATTTTAACAGGACGATTTCTATCATATAAATACTAAATCAATGTTAATACATAATTAATTATTAGGTTTTTTTTCCGGTCATTTGGAAACAACGTCCATTTTAATAAGTATCAGGTATTTATTATTTCTTTGCAATCATTATGACATATGTCACGGTGGCCGAGTGGATAAAGGCATCAGACAGATTGTATTAAAGATTGATTAATCGATATTTTTACGCCGCGCGTGAGTTCGAATCTCACTGCGATAACTTTTTCGCTTGTCTTATTATTGGCTAATATATTTGTTATTTTTTTAAAACAAATGACGTTAAGAGTGCATATTTTGATTCTGGACTCGACAGAGTGGACTTATAAGAGGTACATTGTGGGTGTAGATATGAGTATGATTTGACATTGTGGGAGTATTTCGGCATTGTGGGCGTACCCCCACTATGAACAGTTTCCAAATGGTATATGAGGATACTGTGAGCGTGTTAAAAGCAACAACAAATATACCCCGAGAACGATTTGTTTGTTTTGTGTGTGTTATTTGTCATCTTAAAACATACACTTTGCCACCCGACTATATGAATGGCGCCATCTATCTAGTCAACTCCCACAATGTACATACAAAAATACCCCCACAGTACAAATAATTACCCCCGTAGTGCACTCCTGTACCAACAAAAAATCCAACTCCCAAAATGTATATTTATACTTATTGTGTACTCCCACAGCGCACAAACACAAATACCCCCGCAATGTAGCTGGTGCGGGTATTAGTGGGCGGGTTGATGTTAGTTGTTCCGGCGGGGATGGTGGTTTTTAGGATCGAGATGGGTGTGATGATACATGAAATATAACTAAATTCCAGTCAATTTGACATTCAGCAAAGTAGGACTAATTGAAGTCATTATCTAGTTTTTTTATCTTTTTTATTTTTTTATTTTTTTATCTTTTTAAGTCAGTTCCGAAGAATTCCGTCCTATAAAACCAGAACACTTAAAAAAAAAGTTGGTTTGATTAATCAAACCAACTTTTGTTTTAGACAATTTAAAGTAAAATAAATTGACAAAGAAATTTTGAAATAAAACTTTGTATGTTTAAGAAATGATGTTTGGGGCGCTAATACCCTTAAAGAAGTGGTCTCTGTTTAAATACATGACATTCTCAACAGTGTACGGCCTTGCTTGAAACCCATTTCAGTCTGAATAAAATTAACTAATGAGCGAGCCCTCTAACACTTTGCACGTTTTATGATTTTAACAGGACGATTTCTATCATATAAATACTAAATCAATGTTAATACATAATTAATTATTAGTTTTTTTATTTTCCGGTCATTTGGAAACAACGTCCATTTTAATAAGTATCAGGTATTTATTATTTCTTTGCAATCATTATGACATATGTCACGGTGGCCGAGTGGATAAAGGCATCAGACAGATTGTATTAAAGATTGATTAATCGATATTTTTACGCCGCGCGTGAGTTCGAATCTCACTGCGATAACTTTTTCGCTTGTCTTATTATTGGCTAATATATTTGTTATTTTTTTAAAACAAATGACGTTAAGAGTGCATATTTTGATTCTGGACTCGACAGAGTGGACTTATAAGAGGTACATTGTGGGTGTAGATATGAGTATGATTTGACATTGTGGGAGTATTTCGGCATTGTGGGCGTACCCCCACAATGAACAGTTTCCAAATGGTATATGAAGATACTGTGAGCGTGTTAAAAGCAACAACAAATATACCCCCAGAACGATTTTTTTGTTTTTTGTGTGTTATTTGTCATCTTAAAACATACACTTTGCCACCCGATTATATGAATGGCGCCATCTATCTAGTCAACTCCCACAATGTACATACAAAAATACCCCCACAGTACAAATAATTACCCCCGTAGTGCACTCCTGTACCAACAAAAAATCCAACTCCCAAAATGTATATTTATACTTATTGTGTACTCCCACAGCGCACAAACACAAATACCCCCGCAATGTAGCTGGTGCGGGTATTAGTGGGCGGGTTGATGTTGTGTGTTCCGGCGGGGATGGTGGTTTTTAGGATCGAGATGGGTGTGATGATACATGAAATATAACTAAATTCCAGTCAATTTGACATTCAGCAAAGTAGGACTAATTGAAGTCATTATCTAGTTTTTTTATCTTTTTTATTTTTTATTTTTTTATTTTTTTTAAGTCCGTTCCGAAGAATTCCGTCCTATAAAACCAGAACACTTAAAAAAAAAGAAGTTGGTTTGATTAATCAAACCAACTTTTGTTTTAGACAATTTAAAGTAAAATAAATTGACAAAGAAATTTTGAAATAAAACTTTGTATGTTTAAGAAATGATGTTTGGGGGCGCTAATACCCTTAAAGTAGTGGTCTCTGTTTAAATACATGACATTCTCAACAGTGTACGGCCTTGCTTGAAACCCATTTCAGTCTGAATAAAATTAACTAATGAGCGAGCCCTCTAACACTTTGCACGTTTTATGATTTTAACAGGACGATTTCTATCATATAAATACTAAATCAATGTTAATACATAATTAATTATTAGTTTTTTATTTTCCGGTCATTTGGAAACAACGTCCATTTTAATAAGTATCAGGTATTTATTATTTCTTTGCAATCATTATGACATATGTCACGGTGGCCGAGTGGATAAAGGTATCAGACAGATTGTATTAAAGATTGATTAATCGATATTTTTACGCCGCGCGTGAGTTCGAATCTCACTGCGATAACTTTTTCGCTTGTCTTATTATTGGCTAATATATTTGTTATTTTTTTAAAACAAATGACGTTAAGAGTGCATATTTTGATTCTGGACTCGACAGAGTGGACTTATAAGAGATACATTGTGGGTGTAGATATGAGTATGATTTGACATTGTGGGAGTATTTCGGCATTGTGGGCGTACCCCCACAATGAACAGTTTCCAAATGGTATATGAGGATACTGTGAGCGTGTTAAAAGCAACAACAAATATACCCCCAGAACGATTTGTTAGTTTTTTGTGTGTTATTTGTCATCTTAAAATATACACTTTGCCACCCGACTATATGAATGGCGCCATCTATCTAGTCAACTCCCACAATGTACATACAAAAATACCCCCACAGTACAAATAATTACCCCCGTAGTGCACTCCTGTACCAACAAAAAATCCAACTCCCAAAATGTATATTTATACTTATTGTGTACTCCCACAGCGCACAAACACAAATACCCCCGCAATGTAGCTGGTGCGGGTATTAGTGGGCGGGTTGATGTTGTGTGTTCCGGCGGGGATGGTGGTTTTTAGGATCGAGATGGGTGTGATGATACATGAAATATAACTAAATTCCAGTCAATTTGACATTCAGCAAAGTAGGACTAATTGAAGTCATTATCTAGTTTTTTTAACTTTTTTATTTTTTATTTTTTTATTTTTTTTAAGTCCGTTCCGAAGAATTCCGTCCTTTAAAACCAGAACACTTAAAAAAAAAAAGTTGGTTTGATTAATCAAACCAACTTTTGTTTTAGACAATTTAAAGTAAAATAAATTGACAAAGAAATTTTGAAATAAAACTTTGTATGTTTAAGAAATGATGTTTGGGGGCGCTAATACCCTTAAAGTAGTGGTCTCTGTTTAAATACATGACATTCTCAACAGTGTACGGCCTTGCTTGAAACCCATTTCAGTCTGAATAAAATTAACTAATGAGCGAGCCCTCTAACACTTTGCACGTTTTATGATTTTAACAGGACGATTTCTATCATATAAATACTAAATCAATGTTAATACATAATTAATTATTAGTTTTTTATTTTCCGGTCATTTGGAAACAACGTCCATTTTAATAAGTATCAGGTATTTATTATTTCTTTGCAATCATTATGACATATGTCACGGTGGCCGAGTGGATAAAGGCATCAGACAGATTGTATTAAAGATTGATTAATCGATATTTTTACGCCGCGCGTGAGTTCGAATCTCACTGCGATAACTTTTTCGCTTGTCTTATTATTGGCTAATATATTTGTTATTTTTTTAAAACAAATGACGTTAAGAGTGCATATTTTGATTCTGGACTCGACAGAGTGGACTTATAAGAGATACATTGTGGGTGTAGATATGAGTATGATTTGACATTGTGGAAGTATTTCGGCATTGTGGGCGTACCCCCACAATGAACAGTTTCCAAATGGTATATGAGGATACTGTGAGCGTGTTAAAAGCAACAACAAATATACCCCCAGAACGATTTGTTAGTTTTTTGTGTGTTATTTGTCATCTTAAAATATACACTTTGCCACCCGACTATATGAATGGCGCCATCTATCTAGTCAACTCCCACAATGTACATACAAAAATACCCCCACAGTACAAATAATTACCCCCGTAGTGCACTCCTGTACCAACAAAAAATCCAACTCCCAAAATGTATATTTATACTTATTGTGTACTCCCACAGCGCACAAACACAAATACCCCCGCAATGTAGCTGGTGCGGGTATTAGTGGGCGGGTTGATGTTGTGTGTTCCGGCGGGGATGGTGGTTTTTAGGATCGAGATGGGTGTGATGATACATGAAATATAACTAAATTCCAGTCAATTTGACATTCAGCAAAGTAGGACTAATTGAAGTCATTATCTAGTTTTTTTAACTTTTTTATTTTTTATTTTTTTATTTTTTTTAAGTCCGTTCCGAAGAATTCCGTCCTTTAAAACCAGAACACTTAAAAAAAAAAAGTTGGTTTGATTAATCAAACCAACTTTTGTTTTAGACAATTTAAAGTAAAATAAATTGACAAAGAAATTTTGAAATAAAACTTTGTATGTTTAAGAAATGATGTTTGGGGGCGCTAATACCCTTAAAGTAGTGGTCTCTGTTTAAATACATGACATTCTCAACAGTGTACGGCCTTGCTTGAAACCCATTTCAGTCTGAATAAAATTAACTAATGAGCGAGCCCTCTAACACTTTGCACGTTTTATGATTTTAACAGGACGATTTCTATCATATAAATACTAAATCAATGTTAATACATAATTAATTATTAGTTTTTTATTTTCCGGTCATTTGGAAACAACGTCCATTTTAATAAGTATCAGGTATTTATTATTTCTTTGCAATCATTATGACATATGTCACGGTGGCCGAGTGGATAAAGGCATCAGACAGATTGTATTAAAGATTGATTAATCGATATTTTTACGCCGCGCGTGAGTTCGAATCTCACTGCGATAACTTTTTCGCTTGTCTTATTATTGGCTAATATATTTGTTATTTTTTTAAAAACAAATGACGTTAAGAGTGCATATTTTGATTCTGGACTCGACAGAGTGGACTTATAAGAGGTACATTGTGGGTGTAGATATGAGTATGATTTGACATTGTGGGAGTATTTCGGCATTGTGGGCGTACCCCCACAATGAACAGTTTCCAAATGGTATATGAGGATACTGTGAGCGTGTTAAAAGCAACAACAAATATACCCCCAGAACGATTTGTTTGTTTTTTGTGTGTTATTTGTCATCTTAAAACATACACTTTGCCACCCGACTATATGAATGGCGCCATCTATCTAGTCAACTCCCACAATGTACATACAAAAATACCCCCACAGTACAAATAATTACCCCCGTAGTGCACTCCTGTACCAACAAAAAATCCAACTCCCAAAATGTATATTTATACTTATTGTGTACTCCCACACCGCACAAACACAAATACCCGCGCAATGTAGCTGGTGCGGGTATTAGTGAGCGGGTTGATGTTGTGTGTTCCGGCGGGGATGGTGGTTTTTAGGATCGAGATGGGTGTGATGATACATGAAATATAACTAAATTCCAGTCAATTTGACATTCAGCAAAGTAGGACTAATTGAAGTCATTATCTAGTTTTTTTATCTTTTTTATTTTTAATTTTTTTAATTTTTTTAAGTCCGTTCCGAAGAATTCCGTCCTATAAAACCAGAACACTTAAAAAAAAAGTTGGTTTGATTAATCAAACTAACTTTTTTTGTGTTATTTGTCATCTTAAAACATACACTTTGCCACCCGACTATATGAATGGCGCCATCTATCTAGTCAACTCCCACAATGTACATACAAAAATACCCCCACAGTACAAATAATTACCCCCGTAGTGCACTCCTGTACCAACAAAAAATCCAACTCCCAAAATGTATATTTATACTTATTGTGTACTCCCACAGCGCACAAACACAAATACCCCCGCAATGTAGCTGGTGCGGGTATTAGTGGGCGGGTTGATGTTGTGTGTTCCGGCGGGGATGGTGGTTTTTAGGATCGAGATGGGTGTGATGATACATGAAATATAACTAAATTCCAGTCAATTTGACATTCAGCAAAGTAGGACTAATTGAAGTCATTATCTAGTTTTTTTATCTTTTTTATTTTTTATTTTTTTATTTTTTTTAAGTCCGTTCCGCAGAATTCCGTCCTATAAAACCAGAACACTTAAAAAAAAAAGTTGGTTTGATTAATCAAACCAACTTTTGTTTTAGACAATTTAAAGTAAAATAAATTGACAAAGAAATTTTGAAATAAAACTTTGTATGTTTAAGAAATGATGTTTGGGGGCGCTAATACCCTTAAAGTAGTGGTCTCTGTTTAAATACATGACATTCTCAACAGTGTACGGCCTTGCTTGAAACCCATTTCAGTCTGAATAAAATTAACTAATGAGCGAGCCCTCTAACACTTTGCACGTTTTATGATTTTAACAGGACGATTTCTATCATATAAATACTAAATCAATGTTAATACATAATTAATTATTAGTTTTTTATTTTCCGGTCATTTGGAAACAACGTCCATTTTAATAAGTATCAGGTATTTATTATTTCTTTGCAATCATTATGACATATGTCACGGTGGCCGAGTGGATAAAGGCATCAGACAGATTGTATTAAAGATTGATTAATCGATATTTTTACGCCGCGCGTGAGTTCGAATCTCACTGCGATAACTTTTTCGCTTGTCTTATTATTGGCTAATATATTTGTTATTTTTTTAAAACAAATGACGATAAGAGTGCATATTTTGATTCTGGACTCGACAGAGTGGACTTATAAGAGATACATTGTGGGTGTAGATATGAGTATGATTTGACATTGTGGGAGTATTTCGGCATTGTGGGCGTACCCCCACAAATGAGGATACTGTGAGCGTGTTAAAAGCAACAACAAATATACCCCCAGAACGATTTGTTTGTTTTTTGTGTGT
Organism: Ophiura sarsii; assembly: GCA_035610835.1. Taxonomy (NCBI): domain Eukaryota; kingdom Metazoa; phylum Echinodermata; class Ophiuroidea; order Amphilepidida; family Ophiuridae; genus Ophiura; species Ophiura sarsii. Next base: position 4,714,335 of record CM069450.1, on the reverse strand, counting down.
TATTTGTCATCTTAAAACATACACTTTGTATATGAATGGCGCCATCTATCTAGTCAACTCCCACAATGTACATACAAAAATACCCCCACAGTACAAATAATTACCCCCGTAGTGCACTCCTGTACCAACAAAAAATCCAACTCCCAAAATGTATATTTATACTTATTGTGTACTCCCACAGCGCACAAACACAAATACCCCCGCAATGTAGCTGGTGCGGGTATTAGTGGGCGGGTTGATGTTAGTTGTTCCGGCGGGGATGGTGGTTTTTAGGATCGAGATGGGTGTGATGATACATGAAATATAACTAAATTCCAGTCAATTTGACATTCAGCAAAGTAGGACTAATTGAAGTCATTATCTAGTTTTTTTATCTTTTTTATTTTTTTATTTTTTTATCTTTTTAAGTCCGTTCCGAAGAATTCCGTCCTATAAAACCAGAACACTTAAAAAAAAAAAGGTGGTTTGATTAATCAAACCAACTTTTGTTTTAGACAATTTAAAGTAAAATAAATTGACAAAGAAATTTTGAAATAAAACTTTGTATGTTTAAGAAATGATGTTTGGGGGCGCTAATACCCTTAAAGTAGTGGTCTCTGTTTAAATACATGACATTCTCAACAGTGTACGGCCTTGCTTGAAACCCATTTCAGTCTGAATAAAATTAACTAATGAGCGAGCCCTCTAACACTTTGCACGTTTTATGATTTTAACAGGACGATTTCTATCATATAAATACTAAATCAATGTTAATACATAATTAATTATTAGTTTTTTATTTTCCGGTCATTTGGAAACAACGTCCATTTTAATAAGTATCAGGTATTTATTATTTCTTTGCAATCATTATGACATATGTCACGGTGGCCGAGTGGATAAAGGCATCAGACAGATTGTATTAAAGATTGATTAATCGATATTTTTACGCCGCGCGTGAGTTCGAATCTCACTGCGATAACTTTTTCGCTTGTCTTATTATTGGCTAATATATTTGTTATTTTTTTAAAACAAATGACGTTAAGAGTGCATATTTTGATTCTGGACTCGACAGAGTGGACTTATAAGAGGTACATTGTGGGTGTAGATATGAGTATGATTTGACATTGTGGGAGTATTTCGGCATTGTGGGCGTACCCCCACAATGAACAGTTTCCAAATGGTATATGAGGATACTGTGAGCGTGTTAAAAGCAACAACAAATATACCCCCAGAACGATTTGTTTGTTTTTTGTGTGTTATTTGTCATCTTAAAATATACACTTTGCCACCCGACTATATGAATGGCGCCATCTATCTAGTCAACTCCCACAATGTACATACAAAAATACCCCCACAGTACAAATAATTACCCCCGTAGTGCACTCCTGTACCAACAAAAAATCCAACTCCCAAAATGTATATTTATACTTATTGTGTACTCCCACAGCGCACAAACACAAATACCCCCGCAATGTAGCTGGTGCGGGTATTAGTGGGCGGGTTGATGTTGTGTGTTCCGGCGGGGATGGTGGTTTTTAGGATCGAGATGGGTGTGATGATACATGAAATATAACTAAATTCCAGTCAATTTGACATTCAGCAAAGTAGGACTAATTGAAGTCATTATCTAGTTTTTTTATCTTTTTTATTTTTTATTTTTTTATTTTTTTTAAGTCCGTTCCGAAGAATTCCGTCCTATAAAACCAGAACACTTAAAAAAAAAAAGTTGGTTTGATTAATCAAACCAACTTTTGTTTTAGACAATTTAAAGTAAAATAAATTGACAAAGAAATTTTGAAATAAAACTTTGTATGTTTAAGAAATGATGTTTGGGGGCGCTAATACCCTTAAAGTAGTGGTCTCTGTTTAAATACATGACATTCTCAACAGTGTACGGCCTTGCTTGAAACCCATTTCAGTCTGAATAAAATTAACTAATGAGCGAGCCCTCTAACACTTTGCACGTTTTATGATTTTAACAGGACGATTTCTATCATATAAATACTAAATCAATGTTAATACATAATTAATTATTAGTTTTTTTATTTTCCGGTCATTTGGAAACAACGTCCATTTTAATAAGTATCAGGTATTTATTATTTCTTTGCAATCATTATGACATATGTCACGGTGGCCGAGTGGATAAAGGCATCAGACAGATTGTATTAAAGATTGATTAATCGATATTTTTACGCCGCGCGTGAGTTCGAATCTCACTGCGATAACTTTTTCGCTTGTCTTATTATTGGCTAATATATTTGTTATTTTTTTAAAACAAATGACGTTAAGAGTGCATATTTTGATTCTGGACTCGACAGAGTGGACTTATAAGAGGTACATTGTGGGTGTAGATATGAGTATGATTTGACATTGTGGGAGTATTTCGGCATTGTGGGCGTACCCCCACAATGAACAGTTTCCAAATGGTATATGAGGATACTGTGAGCGTGTTAAAAGCAACAACAAATATACCCCCAGAACGATTTGTTAGTTTTTTGTGTGTTATTTGTCATCTTAAAATATACACTTTGCCACCCGACTATATGAATGGCGCCATCTATCTAGTCAACTCCCACAATGTACATACAAAAATACCCCCACAGTACAAATAATTACCCCCGTAGTGCACTCCTGTACCAACAAAAAATCCAACTCCCAAAATGTATATTTATACTTATTGTGTACTCCCACAGCGCACAAACACAAATACCCCCGCAATGTAGCTGGTGCGGGTATTAGTGGGCGGGTTGATGTTGTGTGTTCCGGCGGGGGATGGTGTTTTTTAAGATCGAGATGGGTGTGATGATACATGAAATATAACTAAATTCCAGTCAATTTGACATTCAGCAAAGTAGGACTAATTGAAGTCATTATCTAGTTTTTTTATCTTTTTTATTTTTTATTTTTTTATTTTTTTTAAGTCCGTTCCGAAGAATTCCGTCCTTTAAAACCAGAACACTTAAAAAAAAAAAGTTGGTTTGTTTTGTTTTAGACAATTTAAAGTAAAATAAATTGACAAAGAAATTTTGAAATAAAACTTTGTATGTTTAAGAAATGATGTTTGGGGGCGCTAATACCCTTAAAGTAGTGGTCTCTGTTTAAATACATGACATTCTCAACAGTGTACGGCCTTGCTTGAAACCCATTTCAGTCTGAATAAAATTAACTAATGAGCGAGCCCTCTAACACTTTGCACGTTTTATGATTTTAACAGGACGATTTCTATCATATAAATACTAAATCAATGTTAATACATAATTAATTATTAGTTTTTTATTTTCCGGTCATTTGGAAACAACGTCCATTTTAATAAGTATCAGGTATTTATTATTTCTTTGCAATCATTATGACATATGTCACGGTGGCCGAGTGGATAAAGGCATCAGACAGATTGTATTAAAGATTGATTAATCGATATTTTTACGCCGCGCGTGAGTTCGAATCTCACTGCGATAACTTTTCGCTTGTCTTATTATTGGCTAATATATTTGTTATTTTTTTAAAACAAATGACGTTAAGAGTGCATATTTTGATTCTGGACTCGACAGAGTGGACTTATAAGAGGTACATTGTGGGTGTAGATATGAGTATGATTTGACATTGTGGGAGTATTTCGGCATTGTGGGCGTACCCCCACAATGAACAGTTTCCAAATGGTATATGAGGATACTGTGAGCGTGTTAAAAGCAACAACAAATATACCCCCAGAACGATTTTTTTGTTTTTTGTGTGTTATTTGTCATCTTAAAACATACACTTTGCCACCCGACTATATGAATGGCGCCATCTATCTAGTCAACTCCCACAATGTACATACAAAAATACCCCCACAGTACAAATAATTACCCCCGTAGTGCACTCCTGTACCAACAAAAAATCCAACTCCCAAAATGTATATTTATAC
>CM069450.1:4695352-4710352 GCA_035610835.1 Ophiura sarsii | reverse complement strand
AGGAAGTTGGTCTTAATTGATCTGCACATGCTCAGTAGGCCTAATACAACCCTAAGTTTTTTGAGGCTTAATTCAAAATGGCCACCAATAAACAAATCCGCGCGGGAAAGGTGCCCAAAGTGGTCAGAGCTCGAAGTTCCAACTGGAATACGGTGGAAAAGAATTGCTTGTTAGGGCTCATCTCAGATGTTGTAGAGATGATAGAGAACAAAAAAACTGATTTTGCCTCCAATCAGAGGAAGATCCAGGCGTGGGAAACGGTTACGGATGGGTTTTATGCCAGTTTGGGGTTACAGAGAAGTGCGCAGGAGCTGAAGGATCAGTGGAAGAGATCTAAACAAGCAGCTAAAAAGGAGTGGCAAGCACATAAAGATTCTAATAAGAAGACAGGAGGCGGCTCTCCATCACCGCCACTTTCTTCAACCACAGGAGTAATCATGGGCTTGTGCCCAAAGGATTTTGTATCCATTTCGAGCCCCTTTGATGATGACTCTACTGGGCAACAAGTGGGGGCTGTCGACCCCAGAGAATTTCTGTTGCCAACGGGAACGTCGCCAGTCACATTTCCAGTGACTATTGATTTAGAGAGTGGGGTCAGTTCCCAAGGTTTTGACTTTGATGATGGGTATGTACTAAAAGTGTCATTATGTATTCACAAAGGGTCATTGAACTATTGGAAAAGGAACATGCTACGATTTTGTTCTGATCTTCAGACAAGAAAAAAGTCGATCTTTGGGTTGGGGTCAAATGTCATGAACGAGAGAAAACAGAAAAGATGCATGGTCTTTGACCAGAGCAAGATCTAGTTACTTACTTAATAAATTTGACCAGAACCAGATCTAGTTATTTGTCTAAAAATATTGAGGGGGCTATATAATATCCCAGTGTACTAGCAGGTACTAGGCCTTTAATCCTTGTTATCAATTTTTATCAGCGCGTCGTCGCGTCACTGGTGCGTCGCGTCGTCAATGAATATTGATCAATATAATTTCAAGCCTTGGCGAAGAGGTGGAAAGTAATCCCCGGAGAAATCATCAATTTGCATGCAACTGATGGTAGTACATTTAGTATTACTGAACATTATTGTTGAGAAGATAAATTAGGCATTTATTTTAGTTAAATTTTCCATTTTAGTTTAATAATTGGCTTGGTGGGAAGTGGTTGAGGAATGTATACATTTTTTTTAAAAGTTGAAAATGAAGAAAGCTTATTATTTTGTTCGATCTCTGGGTTTCGATCACCACATCCCTGAGCTGAACTACTGACATTGAACTGATGTCTCTGCTATTTCACTTTCAGTGAAATCGAAATAACAAGAGGCATGTGCCTGATCAGATTTCTCTGATCGTGTAGACCTCAGCCTTTCTACATACATAGCTCTTAGTCTATTGATATTTATAGGCCTAATTTACTACTACTGTGATCATTCATAGCTCTCTGTCACTCGTACGACTTTATTTACACATCACACGTCATGGCCATGATGAATAGATGATTAAACAAAATCAGTCCCAGACCAGATGAGATCAGATAGGCCTAATCATTCAATGTTATAATTATTTATGGTGGACTTGGTTTTTGTTTACGAGTATTACCGGTATTATAATTATTATTATCTGAGTGACTAGCACTAGCTACATTTATAAATAAAACATTAAAGCATTATAGGCTTAGCATAGGCCTACACACTACAGGCTACACACAATCCACAAATCAGTTTTCTTGGACTTGGACTTAAAATAGTTTGAACAATTTTAACCTTGGCCTACATGTCATAGGCCTACATGTATGTAGCTCTGAATCAATTTGCCCCAACTCTCTGAGTCTGAGACTGAGTGAGAGCTTAAGAAATGAAAGCATGACCCTGGATATACAGGCCTAGTTTATTTGCACTTATTTTGCAACTATTCTGAATAAAATTAGTTAATCCTTTGGCTTTGCTTCAGATATATCATAAATAATTATTTTGGATCTGTTAAATGGCTTGAATTGGGATTGCCCTATTCCCTCCCGCTACAGTAAAAATGATGTACAGGAAAACTGCTGTAATACCAAATCAATTATATCTATACTTTTTATACTGAGATCACAGTAAAGATCTTTCCTCTACCTATTTCAGGACCGATTTCGGATCAATTTTGAAATTTCTGTAGACTAAACGAAAAGTGCTATGGCCATGATGAAACTTTGGGAATAAATTTATAAGCATATTAGTATTATTACGTAAATTCGGTTGCAAGTTTTTGCAAATACATTGTTTACTTTTTGGAGACTGTCGAATTCAGCAAGGTTGACATTAACTTGTTTCAAAAATTGAATTTCATATTTCTCTATTATTTATACTTTTATATGTATTCTATCATTACCATCATCAGTTACTAATCAGAAGCGATTATTTCCTGTTCTTTTGGGTGATTTAAATTTTTTGTTGTTTTGGTAAGTTTGAGTCAGGAAAAGGCGCACGGTTATTTGGCGGGAAATTAAGCGGAGTTCCGCGCATTTCAAATGCTGCGACAGCTGTTCGATCATCGCGCGCTGAATCTTCCTGTGCGTAATACTAGACGCGCCGCACAAAAGAGCGCAAAACAATGCCTAAAAATGTAAACAAAGGCCAATCTTACGATCATTTAAATTTCTTCTCATTATGACAATATAAATTGAATCTGATAGTTGATTTTGATTGTTCATAAGGCCAAAAAAAAAAAATTGTTATATTGGCGTAACGGGCTGAACAAAAATAGGGTAGGTAGGTAGGGATTTTTTTTTTTTTTTTTTTTTTTTTTTTTTTAGCAGCTGTTTTTGAACAATGTTAACCGAGTTTAAACATTCTCTATTGTTTGTTAGAAGCACCGTCGTATTTCGTTCGAGAAAAAACATTTATTTTTTTTATTTTTTTATTTTTTAGGGTCGGTCGGTTGGTTTTTTTTGTTTTTTTTTCACTGAAAAAAAAAAAAAAGTGTAGGGTCGGGCGTATTTTTAGGGTCGGGCGGGTTACGCCAATATAACAATTTATTTTTTTTGGCCTAATAGTATACTCGCCTTTTAGGTCACACGCCCGTGTATTCCGAGAATATTTAGCTTTAAATGGTGAAAAAGGTTAATATTTTTACTAAATCAATGTTTTCTAAAAGTTCAAATTTGAAGGAATTTTATGAATTTTCAGACAACATAACTAAAAATATATCAAACTATCAGGTAAGCTTTTACTACCATTGTGTAGAGGACTTTCAGCGCTAGGAGGCAATTTTTTATTTTTTCGATTTTAACTCGAGATATGCAGCCATTTCTCCGATGTTTTTAGCAATATTTCCAAAACTAAGCCTTATTTTGGAAAAAGAAAAAATTGCCTCCTAGACAAAATTGTCTTCTTTACAAAAATGTATATTAGAACAAATTACCATTTTTTATTTTATAGTTATGCTGTCTGAAAAAATTGAGGTAAAATAATCGCTTTTTGGTTCATTTCTCAAAATGTAGTTTATTTGGTATCACATTGATATCACCATCGGATTCCTTATCAAATTTCCTTTCTATAAATGTATACTTTTATGTACTTTTATTAAATATTCTCAAACTTAGAAGCAAATATTGATCATCAATATATTAGGGTTGACACTTCCCTTAAAGGGCATGTCAAAAGTCAAAGAAGATAAAGAAAACATTTATCTGTTCATGTTTTGATACATGGCCACGGGTATAATGTTGATAGACTTGTCAATACATTAAAAATCATACTACATGTATGACTTTTCATCATAATTTACCAATTTAACTGTTAATTAATTAATTTTAACTAACCGATTTACAATTTACCGGTAAATTAAGAACACTGAAAAAAACCCCTCTTTAAATGTAAACACTTTTTATTTGTTAATGTGCAGGAACAGCAGGAATGATGGTTCTACCCAACCTCAATTGGTCCAACCAACTAAATGGCAGAAGGAAGTGGAGGGTTTACAGATGTGAGTTTATTGTTACATTTAAGGATTCATTGTGATGTTTGTTTGTTTGTTGGTTGTTTGGTTGGTTGATCTCCCCCACCCCCCTCCCCCCGATACACAAATAGTGTGTCACCCTAATCAAGGTTCAAGATAACAGTTTTTTGTACTGGGAGCTACTTATTTTCAAAAGTAGCGCCCGGATCAGGGAGATTTATTGAGAACTGGGAGCTACTTTAAGTCTACCAGGAGCTAACCTTTTATTAAATCAAATAAGCTGAAACGAAATTTGATGTTTTGTGCAAGCTTCCCAGGCGCTGCTTTGGACAAAATATCAGCGCTCGGTTGTTTATTTCTCAGCATTACTGGCCGTTTTGGCAGAAGGGCCGAGGGGTAAAAATCGCCCAGCGCCCGCTTATCTTGAGCCTTGACCCTAATGTCGATAGAGAGCCACCACTTTAACCCTTTTCCCATGATAAGCGTTTCAGGGTTCCTACGTACATGACAATGACGTAATCTCCCGATATATGTAATAGGCCTATTGGATAACATTGAAAAATTTAGATATCAAACCTTAAAATCTGACTTTTAATCATGGGAAGACACATACTCTGGCACACCCCTACACACACCCGACTCCCCGAATACATGACAGTGATCACAATTTTCTCCTCCGACTCTTCAAGCCAGCAAGTCAGTGGGATAAAAATGAAATGATTTTATTTATTTCTCAATTGAATGAATGCGTTATACACCAACTTAGCCCACTCGTCATATACGGTTCCGATAGGATCCTATTGCATCATTATAACGAACGCAAACCACAAACCGCGTAAGCCGAGAACCACGCCAACTAGTTTTGTTTTGTTTGATACTTAGGCAAGTAAAAAAGTCAATCATCATCATAACCAAATAGACAGAGAAAAGTCCCCCATAATGTTTGAACAATGTTTTATCTTTTATTTTATAACATTTGTTTGAATGTATTACGAAAAAAGGGTATTTCTGGCCAATATCGTGATCCCAGTTAAAAATGACCAACAATCTTTTGTATTGGAAATTTGTTTGATGATAATTTATTTTTCTATGTAAATTTATAAATTACAGGACAAATGATGCTGGTCAATCAAAGGAAAAGTTCCAGTTAGCTGAAAGTCTGACAGTAATAGAGAAGTGCTTAAAGAAGTGAGTTTATTTATTGCTATTGTTATGCAGTGTCATCCCCCCACCCCTCAGAGACGTTCTACGCAAAAAATACTACTACCGACCGCATTCATGTCAGACAATATTACACGGGTACTGTATAAAATTAATTAAATTTGTACTTCATGAATAATGGCGATACCTGCGTACCAAGTGCGTTCCAATAAAATGAATTGTTAAATGAGAACGTGCACGCCGAACGCAGGTTACTAGTAATTGCCCAAAAGTACTGCGCCAAAGTGTTTGTTTGTTTTGATCATTGACCGACCAATCAAATTAAAGCTTCACGCACCTAAACTGAATACTCAATGAGTCATGAGGAAACATGATTAAAAGGTTATTTCTGATCGGTTGAATGATAAAAATGTTAATGAGGGGATGACCCGACTTGGACTGTTTCAATAACTAAGAAGTGTGGACATCAACGTTTTTGATAAATATGCATCTCTTTCAGTTATAAACATTCATACTTTCAACATTTATCAAAGAAATAAGTAAGGTAAAGTCGCCAGTTTTCGGTCAGTGCCTATTTTCGGTCACTTTCGCCCAAATCGTGTAGTAAAAATGACCTTGTCATTATAAACTGAAGGCTAAAAAACGCTGCATAGTGGATGCCCGGTATTGATTTAAAATGGCAACGACCGATGCAATTACACAATTTGGGCGAAGTGACCGAAAATAGGCGCTGACTCAGTTTTATTATCTGACAATAGTTATTGGATGTGAATTATCAAATAATCAAACACTTGTGAAAATACTGACATAATGGACATGATCTCCACATGTTAACTCTTCAAACACTTTTATTTTTTTAAAGTTTCAGGAATGGTTCTACCCAGCCTCAAAGGGTCCAGTCAGCCAAAAGGCAGAAGGTAGAAGAGGGTTTACAGATGTGAGTTTATTGTTACATTAGACGACCAAGAAAAATCACCCTGTTTGATGGGTCCGACCAACCACTTATTGCGATTTTGGTATTTTTCTTTTTAAAAAATAGATAGGTCATTTTTTTTACCTTGGCACACACAAAAGGTGGTTTTGTTACATTTTAATCATTTTTTTGTCTTTAGGCTATTGTATAATTGTGTAACTCTCTACGAGATTGCCTTATGTTTGGGCTTATTCATTATGGTTCCATCCCCTCTATACATTGCGCCAATTTGGAATATAATTTAGGTGATTTACTGTTTTTCCAGTATTTAACCCTTTGAACCCGATAGGTCGATTTATATGACCTATCTAAAGAACGTCGTATAACCAGATAGGTCGAAAAATCGACCTGAGCGAACAGGTGACACATATCATATGATGACTTTGAGTGGTCATATGACTTGAAAGTCATGATGTTCACCCAATCTGAAATACATTATTTCGCAAGGTTTACGTTGTGTTTTGGCTGAAGAAAACTGTCAAAAATAGCACGAAATTGGATGAATATGCAACCAAATATGGCGCAGATGATTTTCAGATAGACAGGGATGCATTGTTTACGGTCATGATTTGCAATTTTGGCGATAAAAACTGACCTTTTTTGTTATAAATGTTACGTTATACGTGTAGTATATTGGCATATACTGCCCTCTATCATCAGTAACATATATTACCGATGATAGAGGGCAGAAACATTCAGTCAGAGGGTGTCAAACGGGTGTAGGAATATTTTGAAATAAACTCGGTGTGGCTACCGACCCGACCAATACTTCTGGGTTCAAAGGTGGAATACTGGGTATAAGGTTAGCCAAAAACACAGTTGTTTTGTTTTATTATCATGTCTTTATTCAATATAAATTTACATTTACACACGGATAAATACAAAACAGGACAGTATTACATTGAAACAACAAATTATAATAGCATGTACTATATTTAGCATTTTACCCCCGGAGAAGTCAGGGTGGGTGTACCAACTCAGGGTTCAAAGGGTTAACTTTCATATTTTGACCACCCTATATATTTTCTTATAACACAGTTAACACTTGTTATTGATTTCAGATATCACCTTCAAGCAGACGCAATAATCAAGGACAAGGACCATGACTTTGAAGATGAGCCATGCAGTGAATACAAGAGTATCAGGTAAAGCGACGGAAACCCTTGTTCTATTGTCCTGACTGACCAATTTCTTACTAAAATTTATAGAAAAAAATAATAATGTGCAATAATGTAGTGTATAGGGGAGACGGGGTGGGGGTGGTGAGTTGTTGGAAAAAAAATTCACAAAAACAGCTGTATTTACCAACAAATTTTATTCAACAACCGGCAACTATACCATGGCATACGTATACATGTGGGCTACAAATGAAGAGGTATTTTGCAAAAGGGCCTACATCCACTTTGGCTCTTATTGAGAAAAAGTCAAAAAACTATTTCTAAATATTCAAGTTGAGCAATTGAAAAACTGAATGGATTATGAAAGAGGTACACTACATACTAATTGAAATTGAAATAAATTTTAAATGTGCTAGTTTTAATTTTTTTTAAAATCATGTTTACATTTTTGGAAAATTTGGATGTAGGCCCTTTTGCAACAAAACTCCATCTGTTTGTACATAAAGAAAAAATACCTCACACAAAAAATCATTTATTTTAATCATTTCAAATAAATAAGTTTGATATTGAAATGTATAGGTCACAATCATATGTTTCAAGGAAATAAAGTCGATTTAATTCTGGATACAGGCCCTTTTGCAACAAAACAACAATTTCAATGGCTGTTTACAATGAGATGTAGGTCTTTTTGAAAAAAAATGACTTTGTTTCCTTGAAACATATGATTTTTCCCTATACATTTCTATATCAAACTCATTTTTTGAAAATATGCACCATAGCCCTTTTGCAAAATACCTCTTCAAATACTGCCCATGAAATTACTGAATTTGTTTATTGTAACTTATATTAAGTGTAACTACTTACCCACCTATGGGTGAAGTTGGAACATAGAATGGGGCAAGTTGAGACACTGCAAGGCTAGAAATTCTGTGAGTATCTGAGAATTTGATTCTCATGGACAGGTTTGTGATAGTTTTACCCTAACCACTTTTTTCAGAATTTTTTCTTCGACATGGAAAATTGACCAAAATATCCCCTCCCCCCACCGGATTTGATCTAGGGTCCTTCAGCATCAGAGATGAACAATTATAGGTCAATAAATGCGTATGTGTTGTTTCGAGAGAAATTAGACAAATCAATGCACGCGCGCTGATTTTGATGTGTGAATAATGGCACGACCCCGAAGGGGGGGGTGCTATTGTGAGCATATTAACATTTGCGCAAGTGCATTGATTTTTCTAATTTTTCGAGAAACAAAAAAATCAAGGTGACTTGGTCTTTGACCAGTGCAAGATCTAATTATTTTTCTTCGTTTTCTAAAGGTTATTCTTAGCAAAGAAAGACTAGACACATCTTATTTGTTCAACTTTTTGCACTAATAACTAATAATACCGTCCGACATAAGTAATACACAGGGGTATACAGCTTTAGCTTTTTGTATCACCCCAGACAAAAGCAAAAAGAAATGAAGGAAAAACCTCTGAAAGATTGAATTAATGTTACATCTCCAGTGTCAGAAATTTTGAGGATAATCTGAGAATCCATTCTCACAAAGATTTCTGCTGGTAAAGTTGCAAGAATCCAAGTTGATTATTGTAGAGTATTATGTCTAACACACTATTTGAATGGAGGAGAATCCATAGATTCTTGCAAAATCCTTTTGTAAGAATCTAAATGGATTCTCGTAACCTTTGATTATCTTCTGACTCTAATCTTGTGAAATCCATTGGGTGTTTGCCCTTTCAAGAGCAAGCTTGTGCACACTAACTTTATCATTTCAAAATCTGTATACAATTTTTTCCTTTTCAAAAAAATACCCTTTAAATTGATCTTTAATTTTTATATTATTTGTTATCCTTCATTCAGGAACCAAAAACTGGAGTCGACCACTAGCAGGTCACCGTCACCATCGCCATCATACAAATCTTCAGCTATGCCCAAAGCAGAGGCCATAGTGCTGCAGTATGCAGAGGAAGAGCATGCAGTCAAATTAAAGTACATGCAAATTCAACATGAACTATTTTTACAAAGACATGAAGTAAAAATGGAAATTCTTGCACTTAAAAAAAGGACTGCACTCAAAAAGGCAGAGGCTGCCATGGCAGATATTTGATTTGATTTATGTGTTTAATGGGGTTGTGGACCCTCAGGTAAAGCCTCCGTAAAACTGCTGTAACTTCATTTCATTTAATCTATATAAAAGTATACATTTTTTTTGCCAACCATTCTCATGATTTTGGAGGCACAAAATCAGAATGTTTGGCGCTTCTTGGTCTATAATTCGAAAAATAAATAATAAATAAGATATTCAAAACAAACAAAAGGTAAATGTATAAGGATTAAAATAAAGCTTGTATGAAAAAAAATGACAAAATATATTTTGAGTTATCTTTGAAGAACCTAAATGGGTCAGAGTCAAAAAACATGTTTTCTTTATAATTTTCTCCAAAATGGGCAATTTCATTATCATGGTTGGATTCATTGAACCCTTTTCTTCAAAACAATGTCTACTTTTATATGGATTAAATGAATAATGAAGAAGTAACGGCACTTTTACGGTCCACACCACACCCCCCCTTAAATAGCTAACTGCTTAAAGGTATACATTGCGCCAATTTGGAATATAATTTAGGTGATTTACTGTTTTTCCAGTATTTAACCCTTTGAACCCGATAGGTCGATTTATATGTTGCCAGGTATTTCCTCATCTGGATTTGGTCCGCCAACATCGGGCTCATTTCGGGTGATGGAAATGTTCCACAATACAGCTACAGCTACTATGACTGCCAAAACGGTCTCAAGCTTTACTCTGAGCTCATTGAGACATGGAAACCTTTTCTTCATCATTCCAAATGTGCGCTCAATTATGCATCGACCTCTTTTATGAGATTTGTTGTACCGCTTCTGAGCTCGTCCTACAGGATGCAAGAGAGGCGTCATGAGATACGGTAGACAGGCGTAACTATAACGAAAAAGGAATTTGCTGACTGTTAAGCAAATGAAGTGTTATTTGTTAGGCAATGGAAAACACTGTTTGAACAGGTGTGGATTGATCCATTTTATTTGAATTTTTGAAATTTGATTGCGAAATTTGTTTTTACCTATTTTTGATTTTTGTTTTGAAAATTCTAAAAATTGCTTAAAATAACCAAATGTTTGAAAAAACAAACAATCAAACAAAACGCCTGACCGACTGACCCTTCATGGGAAGTCCTTTGCGCATAATTTTTGTTTGTTTGTTTGTTTGTGTGCGTTAAGTCAATTTTTTGATTTTTTTTCCACACCTAATCATACAGAATCTCTGATTGTTCATGAGTTTATCGTCAAAAACCTAGTGGTTCAAATCTTGGATAATATTTTGAAATCCAAAAGCAATTATACAATGGATGCCAAGTACTTACTGTAAAAGTGGCAATTGCATGGCTACATTTATTTTGCGTTCGTCACGCTAAAATCAGCATGCGTGAAAATAATAACGAGCAAATATATTCATTTTACACTTAAATCCATAATAATGTAAAAAAAGCTCAAAACTGCGAGAGAAAAAAAGTAAACGAAATTGTTCAAAATGTGCAAAGCATGAACAAATTTCATGCACAAAATAAAAATCCACTTTTGCAGTTTTTGTAACTATCCTTTTTTCACTTTAATGGTTTTACAAGCAAGTGTAATGCTAGAATGTTGGGCAGTGAGTGACCTCTATATCAATTACACATATTTCCATTGTTAAACTCATATGTAGCACATACCCACTATCCCCCAGCATCCACATGTGTTCCGCTTGTCTGGTCTCCAGGTAACGTTTCAATTCACTGTCGCCAAATATTCTTGAATCGTGGGTAGAGCCTGGCCATCGTGCCACGATATTTGTTATCATGCGTTGGTTGTCACACACCACCTAATAAAAAGTAGTACATAGTATCAACTAAATGTATAACAGGGACATATCAACAATAGATATATTTCCTTGTCATACAAGTGAATGAATTAATGCAGCCATCAATGCACAGCTTGAACTTACCCTCCTCAAGCATCCAAAATATAATTAGTTCTAGATTCACCACTTCAAAAATATAACTTATGCATCTAATCTTTGAATAACCTGGAGGAGGGTAGGTTCAAGATGAACATTAACGCCCGCATAAATATTTTGTACAATTTTTTTAGCACTAATTTCAGCTTCATCGTATGTAACGTTAATCCACCCCTACAGATACAGATGTTGACTCAATTATACAATATTCAAACTTCAACTCTGTTTTTAAAAAAAGATGGCTTCTTTCTGCACTGTTGCAGGTTTTTTTTTACTCACCCTGTATGTATAAATTGGGTCATAATTTAATTTAATATCTTAAAGCTGTAATAATAATAATAATCAATTGTCTATCTAGGCAGCCTATTCTGAGGCGGTACGTTTATGAAGTGTATGATGACTTACCTGGGTATTAATGGAGCATTTGTTTTTACGGTTGATAAAGTAAAGAGCATTAACTCCTCCAGGATTTCTGATGGGAATGTGAGTCCCATCGATGGCTCCTATGACACCAGGAAAATTGCTGTACTGGTAGAAATCCCTCTGAGCAGCTTGAATTTCTCGTTGAGTACGAGGGAACTTAATGTACTCAGCTCGATGTCTGGCAATTGCGCAGGACACTTTTAACACTACTCTTGAAACACTTGCTTGGGAAACAGTAGCTTCATCACCGTGCATTTTCTGATAAGTACCTTAAAATAGAGAAATAAAGTAACTTGATGTAAGATGTTTTGTGTTATTGTTGATACCAATACTAGTTATAGTATAAATAAATGATCAATTATGTATCAATGTATAATTTTGTTTGCTTCTGATCATTATTTTGTTTTGTTAACAGGCCTGTAATAGTTACAAATAAGGAAACAATTCCATTTGTTCATGTTTATTCATTTCAATTTTTTTTAAAGAATTATATTCATTCATTTCAATTTATTTATCTTTTTATTTAATTGTTTATTTAATTTGGTGATTCATTATTACTTTTTTGAGATGGGCGGCCTCACACCTAATAGGGATGTGCCACTATAATTGGTCGCTTTTTTGCAAAATATTGCTAATCATTTTGTGCTGGAAAATCCCTATAAATTGCCCCACTTTTACGGGGGTTTCCGTAACCTGACATCCTTTATCTGACACACTTTTATCTGACACACTTTTTTAGGTGTTCAAGGGAGTGTTCAAGGGTTGTTAAAGAAGTGTTCAAGGGTTGTTAGAAAGTGTTCAAGGGAGTGAACGCTCAAACACTCCCTTGACCACCCCTTGAACACCCCCTTGAACACTTCTTTAACAATCCTTGAACACTCCCTTTGACACCCCCTTGAACACCTCTTGAACACTTTTTTAATAACTCTTGAACACTCCCTTGAACACACCCTTGAACACTCCTTTACACCCCTTAACACTCCTTGAACACCACCTTGAACACTTCTTTAACAACCCTTGAACACTCCCTTGAACACTTTAACAACCCTTGAACACTCCCTTTAACACCCCTTGATCACCTCTTGAACACTTCTTTAACAACCCTTGAACACTTCTTTAACAACCCTTGAACACTTCTTTAACAACCCTTGAACACTTCTTTAACAACCATTGAACACTTCTTTAACAACCATTGAACACCCTCTTGACCCCACCCCCTGAACACTTCTTTATAAACCCTTGAACACTCCCTTGAACACCCCTGAACACTTCTTTAACAACCCTTGAACACTCCCTTAAACACCCCTTGAACACTCCTTTACAACCCTTAACACTCCTTGAACACCACCTTGAACACTTCTTTAACAACACTTGAACACCCCCTTGAACACTCCCTTGAACGCCTCTTGAACACTTCTTTAACAACCCTTGAACACCGTCTTGAACCCCCCCCCCCTTGAACACTTCTTTATAAACCCTTGAACACCCCTGAACACTTCTTTTACAATCCTTGAACACTCCCTTACACCCTTAACACTCCTTGAACACCCCTTCAACACTCCCTTCAACACCCCTTCAACACTCCCTTCAACACTTCTTTAACAACCCTTGAACACTCCCTTGAACACCCCCTTGAACACTTCTTTAACAACCCTTGAACACCCCCTTGAACAACTCTGAACACTTCTTTAACAACCCTTGAACACTCCCTTAAACAACCCTTGAACACGCCCTTAACACTCCTTGAACACCCCCTTGAACACTTCTTTAACAACCCTTGAACACTCCCTTGTGTGTGTGAGCGCATTCCACTGCACCAACATGTTATCGCACAGGTCGATTTTGAGATGCGCTACACCCGCACGCACACCCGCCGCTGCCTGCCTCGCATTGCGTATTGAATTACAGTGACTCGATCATGAATAATAATAATTTTTGTGCACAAAGATGCTGTTTTTCTGTTTTCATGTTGATGGGGTAGGGTATTCAATAGGTACTCCAATTGACAAAATCATAAGATAATGAGACACAAGTAAAAGAAACCCTTTTTTGACAATTTGTTAAAGAATAACTTTCACAATTTGGTCGAGTTTGTACTGGGACAAGCTTGCAATTAGACGACTCTCAGATGGACGAGTTTGCGCTAGGACGACTTAGTTTGCATGTATGCATTGTTTATA
Organism: Ophiura sarsii; assembly: GCA_035610835.1. Taxonomy (NCBI): domain Eukaryota; kingdom Metazoa; phylum Echinodermata; class Ophiuroidea; order Amphilepidida; family Ophiuridae; genus Ophiura; species Ophiura sarsii. The sequence goes on along the minus strand of CM069450.1, from coordinate 4,696,529 downwards.
TTGATCGAGTCAGTCAGCAGCATCAAATCAGTATATAATTTTGCCGGCGTGACATTCATGGATTAATGCCAATAAATCACCCATCAGCAGAAATACTGTTAATATAACAGTTGTAAGAAGGGAAAGGCATTGCATGACATGGGTTAGTACATGTAATAAACTTTGAAAAATGGTTTTAAAAAGTGTAAGCTTGCTTCTGCTTTGTCAACATGTAGCCTGTCGGGCCTATAGTAATTTAAATTTCAGATTTTAAGCTTCTAGCCTTCTAATCTAAGTTCTAATGACGTCTTATCACTGCTTATCAGGTCTTTTGAGACAGTAAATGGGATGGTCAGAATAACTTAAGAAAAGAAAATAACAAGTCTAGAGCTCTATGTAGGCCTATGTAGGCCTACGCTGCTGTCCCCGTTTTGGCAACTGCCGTCCCGTAGCGCACAATTGTTTGTACGAACGGTCTAACTAGTAGCCTATTGTATTTATCTGAAGATACCACTACCACCAGGCATGTTAAATTAAAGAGCATAATATACATTCAGATGTGCATTCAGGGGTGAGTGTACGTCATGACATGGTATTAAATGTTGCACTAGTCTATGTGCCTACAACAGGCTATGAATGCTTTCTTTCGGCGTAAAATAAGCTTAAATTCAAAAGCCTTGCTAGGCCAGGCTTACGCCCACTCTAACCTTACTTTCTACACACACTCAGTCACAGGCTCCACATAATGTACTCCCGAAAGGGCAATGCAACAATTAATTAATACTAATAGTGGTTTACACTAATATTAAAATAAGGAAAAGTGAACTTACCAACTGCAAAAAATCTTAGTGCTGTCAGTACTTGCAAGTGTACTACAGGTAGTGCCTGACTGCGATTTGTGTTCCGGATCAAATCAGGCTCCAACATCTCACATAGAAACAAAACCGTTTCCTTTGACAGCCTATACCTATCTCTAAAACCATCCTGGTTATACAGCTCAAAAGGATTTTTGCGGTCAACTAAAACACGCTCTGGCCTAGGGTAAAACATTTGCCTCATAAACTGCAACCTCCTCAAAACTTCCAAGTTGTCAGCCATCGCCATTTTGGTAGTTAGTCCACACTTTAAACCTACTCTTTCTGTGGACTAACTTTAGGCCTAGATTAGCACAATTTAGTCCAGGACTAAGCTTAGTCCA
>CM069450.1:4669252-4695252 GCA_035610835.1 Ophiura sarsii | reverse complement strand
AATAGGAAAATGCGTTATTATTACGGGGTTGGGGGGGGGGGGGGGGGGAGTATAAGATTAGTTTCCCTTCCGACTCGAGGTACTGTCGTCTATCAGATAAAAAGTATCTCTAACTTTTCAAATTTCATCAAACGGTGTCTTAGTAATCAGTTCAGTTCAGTTTATTTTCCACAAATGAGATGGTCACAGGTCACTAATAGGTATATCAAATAAGGTGGGATCGTTTCAAAAATCCTTAAAATCGTGATACGTGTCTCTATTTTAAATAGAAGTTGTCGAAAAAACATAACATTTTTGGTATCATATTAAAGACAATTTATACAGCTACCGAATAAAAAAAGAATTAAAGCCACATGTTTAGCAACAGTGAAGTTATTAATCTAAACGTCGAGTGAGTCAAGGGTGGGAGCGGTGGATGAGGAGCCGGTGGATGAGGCGCCCATAGGTTTGTACACAAAATAGCGGAAAACTAGAACTTTTGAAATTGATGCCATTTTAAAAGTATACATAGGAAAGTTTTCAAACTTCTCATATGTGTTAATAACATGTGCCTGCTACTATGAATTATAATATTGAATTGTTATCTAGACATTCTCTACTAGAATATGATGTTCAATTCAGGGAGTGTTTTAATGTAAAAAAATACACAGTTTTATTCATTTTATTGATTAAACAATGGCCAAATCGCAGTCTCTCTATTTCATTTGTGTGACTCTTCGGTCCTTTTCTACCCTGGGTAGTAAAACATTTAACTAAAAAAGCCAGAAGTGTTTCTTCACAGAATTGTTCATAGATTTATGAAAAAATTGCTATTTAGACCTATTTTGGACCACCTGTATTCAAAATAAAAGGAACTTTAACGATATTCATGTAGTTAATTTTGATAACCATTTTCATTTAAATTAAATGGTCCATGCTAACTAAATTTCATAGAATATTATATACAAACATTCATTTTATGCATTATTTCATCATAATTTTAGACACCCTGTACTTTTCCTGTGTACATTTTAAGCAAATGATTCTTAGCAAATTTGGTAGCACCTTCTGCGGTTGTTCTGATTTTGGTGCCTATTTTCAGCTAAACCCTAATTGTACAAACTATCAAACTATTTTGTGAGGAGCAAAAACGATCAAATTGTTTATGTTCCACCCTGTAAAAATTGTACACACCCTGTATAATTTGATTCTTTTTTGCAAAAATAAAAAACCTTGAATCTTAAGCTTTCCAACAATATATAGTTTGTGGGTCATTAAGTGTGTAAAACTTAAGTTTTGTCCCGTTTAATCAGAATTGGTGCATTTCTCAACATTATTAGAAGTGAAACTTTTTTTGGACCAGTTTGTGACTCTGACCAGATACATAAGAATGACAATACAATTAATATACATGTTAGGTTGACCAAATCAGAGCAGAGCTCGAGAAGTACTGGCCACCTAAATAAAATCATTAGCTATAATGCAAAGAACTCGAGTGTATGTTGGCAACGGCATGAACAAAATTACAATAACAGATCAGTAACGATTATAATGTACATCTGTGAATAATGAATAATGATTATGTAAGACATCAAGGCGATAGAATACGGATTTATATAAGTACCGGTATATTTGTACATTAGGAATGAAGTTCCTTCGTTATGACCTCATGAATAAAACGATAGTAAATATTTTTTATATCTATTGTTAAAACTTCTGACTGATTTACAGTGTCGTATATCATCATTAATGCCATTCCACTCTAATGGTCCCTGTCTTCTAATAGTATGTCTAGCAAGATCAGTTCTAAATGTTGGGGGTCTATAAAGATGTTAAAACCTTGTTCCATAGGAGTAGAAGACATCTGATTTATTAAAGTAATGAGAAAATAAATCAGGTAACATGTTATTTGCAAATTTATACATAAAAATAGCCTTCTGTAGCCTATGAATGTCATAAATAGTGAGGGTTTTCAATTTTGCAAACAAAGGGGTAGAATAAGCTAGGTAATGTGAATTTGAACAAAGGCGAATAATTTTCTTTTGTTTCACATGAATTGAATTGAGGTTGCAGTTGTTAGAATCAGCCCATATGATGTTGCAATAATGAAGGTGAGGAAGGACGAGGCTTGTGTAGAGCGAAAATAAGATGTGAGGTGGCAATGTGTGTTTTAAGCGGAAAAAGGATTCCCGAGTATTTTGAGACCATATTTGTAATATGAGTATTATGACGTTGCCAATTTAGTGATTCGTCAAGAATAACACCTAGAAATGTTGTGCTCGAAACTTTAACAATTGGAATATTATTTATTGTTATGCCATTATAATTATGAATTCGTGTATCATACCTGTTTTTAAAATGCATAAATGTAGTTTTATCAACATTTAGGGATAATTTATTAGCATCTAGCCAGGTAGATATTTTGGTGAGCTCAACATTTGCAGTGTTGATAAGATCGGTCATGTTGCTGTGAGAGGCAAGTAAAAAAGTTTGTATCATCGGCAAAGATTACAAATTTAAAGAAATTACTTGAAAAAAACAATATCATTTATGTTAATAATAAACAGGAGGGGACCTAAGATCGAGACTTGTGGAACTCCGCAGGATAAATCTAAATAAAACGAAAAATGGCGGTCGAAGATATTAAATTGAGATCTGTTGGTTAGGTAACTTCTGAACCAGTCCAAGGCCTTCCCACGGACACCATAGTGGTTAAGTTTCGATAATAGAATATCATGATTTATTGTGTCAAATGCCTTGGAGAGGTCCAAGAAGATACCTAATGAGAATTTTTTGTTATCGAGATCAGTAATAATTTCATTGTATGCCTCAAGTATAGCCATATATGACGAATGATTGGATCGAAAACCAAACTGACAGTCCTGTAAAAGATGAAAGCGATTAACATAGCTAAATAGTCTTTTGTGCATAATACGTTCCAAGATTTTAGAGAAAGCAGGGAGGACAGAGATGGGCCTATAATTGTGCAAATCTTGACGATCACCTTTTTTAAAGATAGGAACAACTTTGGCAATTTTAAGCTTTGTTGGTACAACACCCGAGCTCAATGATAAATTAAATATATGGACAAGAGGATTAGCAATAAGATCACTGACAGCTTTTATAACATCGGGTTTAATATCATCACGACCACAGCTGGTTCCTGATTTAAGAGTTTTACATAAAGATATAATTTCATCGCTATCTGTTGGGGTAACGAAAAATAATAATATAATTTATATAGCGCCTAATATCCATTTACAAAGAAATGTTCAATGGCGCTGTAGAGTCAAGTGCTATGCACTGTATGCTTTCGAGAAGAGATGAGTTTTTAGTTTCTTCTTAAAAATGTTGACATTCGGGGATGACTTAATGTCCAGTGGTAATGAGTTCCATAGAACAGGTGCAGCTGATGAAAAGCAACGGCGACCGTACGTAGCGAGTTTCCATCGTGGTACTTCAAGGAGTAGTTTGTTGTTGGAGCGAAGGTTGCGGCATGTACGTCGATAATGGACAAGATCTGCAAGATATTGTGGAGCAAGTCCGTTTAAGGCTTTATAAGTTAGGAGCAAGATCTTGAACTCAATTCTGGATGATATTGGCAGCCAATGAAGCTGCTTGAGTGCAGGAGTGATATGGTCGAACTTTTTTGTGCGGGTAATGATTCTAGCGGCCGTATTCTGTGCACGTTGAAGAAGATGAAGATGTGTATCTGGGATACCATACAACAAGGAATTACCATAGTCAAGTTTTGATGAAACAATAGCATGAACAATAGTAGAACATGACTCATTAGTGAGGTACTTTCTAATATGACCAATTTTCCTGAGAAAGAAGTAGATTGAAAAGAGTCCTTTGGAGAGGTAGCTTTATTCAAGTAATGATGAAAACTAGTATTCGCGGGTAGAATTTTATTAGCAAGAGTATGACCAATATTTGCAAAATATGAGTTAAAATGGTTCGCAATCTCAACTGGATCCGTGATGTCAACATTATTGATATTGAATGACGTTGGAGGTTTGGGCCTACCATGTCGATTGAGGATACTTTTTAATATATTCCATGTTTGTTTTGTATCACGTTTGCAGGCATCTAGTTTTTCAGCGTAAAAGTTTTTCTTAGAGGTGCGAATCAAAGTAGTTAGGATATTACGGTACGTTATATAATGTGCTTTATTTGTGACCGTTGGATGACCCAAATACTTTCTATACAGCTTTTGCTTGCGATTAATGGATTTAAGAATAGCTGAAGTAATCCATGGCTTGCGAGGGATATTTTTAGGGGTTGATGAACCGTTTTGTACCTCAATGGAAAATAGATATTGTAAATATCGATGAATTTCGTATTAAAAGCGTCATAGGCTGCTTCGGTGGAAGTTATGTCCGTAATAAAGCTCCAATCAATGAGACTTATGTGATTATGGAATCCAAGAATTCTATTTTGATTGAATGAACGAGATTTTATGGGCAGGTGATGATTATGACGATGAGGCATCGACTTGGTGAATTGAAAAACTGGATAATGATCTGTGAGATCATTCACAATAACACCTGATTTAATTTCATGAGTAAGAACATTTGTAAAGCTGTTATCAAGTAAAGTGGCTGACGTAGGGTTACCAGCATGCTATCTACTGAAGATAGCATTCAATGTGCACATAGTCCACGCGTGACAGTTTTTTAATCAAAACGCGCAAAATACAAATTTTCGTATAGCGATACGCTTCTTCAAATGACTACCTTAAATTTAACACTGAAAACAATGGTACCAGATTTATATGATTTTGAAGAAAAAAGTGCTCTTTAAAGGTACAAATCACAAATTCCCGGGGGTTCGTCGAGGCTCCGAGCATGCCGAGTGAATACGTATGTTCAATGCGTTGACAATTAACGAATGCCAGACAAATCCACGCAGTCTTGGGCGGTTTTTTAATCAAAAACTCGAACATAACGGCAGTAGGCCTACTTCAAAAAAACTCGTGTGGGCCGAATTTCCTCAATTATTTTACGATTTTTTTTTGCATTTTGACTGTGGGAAAGACGACGGATCAACATAAAAAAAAGTTGGATGCAGAAAAATGCAATGCATTTGACTTCTTTTTGCTTTACACAATGTTTTTGTATCACAAAAACCTTAATATTTACATTGTTGCAGTTTTAAAACCCGCCTTTTTAATAGAAAAATGCGTTATTATTAGGGGGGGGGGGGGGGGGGTGGGTATAAGATTAGTTTGCCTTCCCCGAATCGGGGTACCGTCGTCTATCAGATAAAAGTCTCTTTAACTTTTCAAATGTCATCAAACGGTGTCTTAGTAATAGTATCCATCATGAATTTCAAGAGGAAAATGTCCGACATGTCCACCACCGATCTGATGAACTCAAAGGGTGACGGACGCGGATGTCGGAAATGTTCTAGATTTCTAGATTTGATGCATTTCATTATGTCCACAGTATGTCAATATCACGTAAAAGGCTTATTAAGTTCAGGTACTGACTTTATATTCTGATATTGTTCATTTTTGGAAAAAGGTTCAATGACATTAATACAGTAATAAAATCACAAACTTTACAAATGTACCATCATGCTATCTACTGAAGATAGCATTCATCGTGCACATAGTCCACGCGTGACAGTTTTTTTTAATCAAAACGCGCAAAATACAAATGTTCGTATGGCGATACGCTTCTTCAAATGACTACATTTCCAAAACGGAAATTTAGAATTCTATAAGATTTGGCATTTAAACTTAAAATTTAACACTGAAAACAATGGTACCAGATTTATATGATTTTGAAGAAAAAAAGTGCTCTTTAAAGGTACACATCACAAATTCCCGGGGGTTCGTCGAGGCTCCGAGCATGCCGAGTGAATACGTATGTATGTTCAATGCGTTGGAAATTAACGAATGCCAGACAAATCCACGCAGTCTTGGGCGGTTTTTTTATTCAAAAACTCGAAAATAACGACAGTAGGCCTACTTCAAAAAACTCGTGTGAGCCGAGTTTCTTCAATTATTTTACGATTTTCTTTTGCATTTTTACCGTGGGATAGACGACGGACCAACAGAAAAAAATGTTGGATGCAGAAAAATGCAATAAATTCGACTTCTTTTTGCTTTACACAATGTGTTTGTATCACAAAAACCTTAATATTTACATTGTATTGCAGTGTAAAACCCGCCTTTTTAATAGGAAAATGCGTTATTATTACGGGGTGGGGGTGGGGGGGGGGGGGGGGGGGGGGGAGGGGAGTATAAGATTAGTTTGCCTTCCCCGAATCGGGGTACTGTCGTCTATTAGATAAAAAGTCTCTTTAATTTTTTTTCAAATTTCATCAAACGGTGTCTTAGTAATAGTATCCATCATGAATTGCAACAGGAAAACAATATGATGAACTCAAAGGGTGACGGACGCGGCGGATGTCGGAAATTTTCTAGATTTCTAGATTTGATGAATTTCATTATGTCCACAGTATGTCAACATCACGTAAAAGGCTTATTAAGTTCAGGCACTGACTTTATATTCTGATATTGTTCATTTTTGGAAAAGGTGTAATGACATTAATACAGTAATAAAATCACAAAACTTACAAATGTACCAGCATGCTATCTACTGAAGATAGCATTTATCTTGCACACAGTCCACGCGTGACAGTTTTTTAATCAAAACGGGCCAAATACAAATGTTCGTATGGCGATACGTTTTTTTCAAAACGTAAATTCAGAATTCTATAAGATTTGGCATTTAAACTTAAAATTTAACACTGAAAACAATGGTACGAGATGTATATGATTTTGAAGAAGAAAAAGTGCTCTTCATGGGCGTACACCACTAATTCGGTAATACGCGGCACTTCCGGCAAAGTTGAGTACAATAATAGTTCCTCTATTTGACGGAAAGAATGGTAGCAAATGAAACTAATCATTATTGTTTTTGTGTCAAATTTGTGTTCTACGTATTTCTAAGAATGTATATTTAATGTTTTAAAAAGAAAATACGTGATTTTAACTGAAACATAATTTTACGGACCGATTTACACGCACGTTGCATGCACGGGTAAAAGCCGACTTATAAGTAACAAAATCAGTACACTCTGACGTGCCAGCTTCTAGCTAAAAATCTACCTGATGACCCGGGGTTGAGTTTCAGATATCTTATAAAATAAAATCGGCGATTGGATGTTTCGCTCGTCGTAGATTCTGCTAGAATCATGCTTATAGGCCGTTACCAATTGTTATTATTTACTCATGTATTTCGGCTGCTAGAGGCTTTCAATAAAGACTTTGTATACATAATAGCTCGTTCGTCTGGTATCCATGTAAGCACAGTCTCTGAAGCCTAGTGGAGTAACCAATCGCCGCGATAGCGAGAGGGACCGGGTTCGAGGCTGTGTATTTTTAAGGTCTTTGTTAATTTAATTCTCGCCAGTTTGTCCGAGTCTATATATTATTTATTCATTTCAATAACTCGGCTGGTATCATTTGCTTGATCCTCGCGTTTATTTAATTAAGTTTCGCTCGTCATAGATTCTGCTAGAATCAAGCTTATAGGCCATCATCAATTGTTATTATTTACTCATGTATTTCGGCTGCTAGAGGCTTTCAATAAAGACTTTGCGCACAAGCTTTTTATACATAATAGCTCGTTCGTCTGGTATCCATGTAATCACAATCCCTGTAGCATAGTGGAGTAACCAATCGCCGCGATAGCGAGAGAGGGACCGGGTTCGAGGCTGTGTATTTTTAAGGTCTATGTTAATTTAATTCTCGCCAGTTTGTCCGAGTCTATATATTATTTATTCATTTCAATTACTCGGCTGGTATCATTTGCTTGATCCTCGCGTTTATTTAATTAAGTTTCGCTCGTCATAGATTTTGCTAGAATCAAGCTTATAGGCCATCATCAATTGTTATTATTTACTCATGTATTTCGGCTGCTAGAGGCTTTCAATAAAGACTTTGTATACATAATAGCTCGTTCGTCTGGTATCCATGTAAGCACAGTTCCTGTAGCCTAGTGGAGTAACCAATCGCCGCGATAGCGAGAGGGACCGGGTTCGAGGCTGTGTATTTTTAAGGTTTTTGTTAATTTAATTCTCGCCAGTTTGTCCGAGTCTATATATTATTTATTCATTTCAATAATTTACTCGGCTGGTATCATTTGCTTGATCCTCGCGTTTATTTAATTAAGTTTCGCTCGTCATAGATTCTGCTAGAATCATGCTTATAGGCCATCATCAATTGTTATTATTTACTTATTATTATCGATTTTAAAATGCTATCATTTCTCAATTACTTGCATTTTAAATCATATAGGCGAGTAGGCCTAACATTCAGATGGCTGAAACGCATATAATATGACCCGACGACAATTACGCCCGACATGCATTTTCATTTAATCACTAGCTTTAAAACGTCTTTTGACATGAGTGAAACCCAAAGGACCCCTCTCAGTACTCCTGGCCTACTATGTATCATCATTCAAAAACACATAGATCACTAGAAATAACTTCAATATACTCCTTATCGACACCCATTGTTTAATCCAATTTGCGTTGGAAGTGGAATTGTGTGAGAACTTACCCGTGTCAAAGAAAGTCGCGACTCAATCTAATGATCATTTTGACTCGTTTAAAACAATAACAACCTCACGTGATTTAAATTCGAACTCGTGTATGATTCATCATATGAAGTACAAAATGTCCTGGGTTTTAAAGGTGTTTCTTGTTGAAAATCTCCAAAGAAAACGACATCATTTAGTTAATTAAAAACGATTTTTTTTTAAAGGATTAAACAATGTAGGCCTAGCTAGACCTTGCCCCGCGTGTGGATTATCATGTGTATGAGATTTCATTGAGAATTTTGTTGATGCCCAATGTCTTTTGGTACCCAGTTGGAGCCCTCAGCTTCAAGGGTATACACCACCAAGACGCTCCCCATAGACGCTACGTGCAAAGTAGGGGTCATACAATCGGCTCTAACTTGAGTTATCCTATACGTCCTTACATGACATTTACAGAGATTATTCCCAAGGGTTGTCCGCAAAACATATCAAAAGCAAACCCCTTGATGTCAGACTAGATTTTTCAATATTTTGCGTTGAATTTGATGTAGCGATTTCGGTCATTTATTTACGCCCCATAACTCAGGACGGACCTTACGCCGATTTCGGTCGTTTAAAACTTTAAAATGTTCAAACTAGTGCGATTTTTTTGGAGATTTTTACTCTGCACACTCATAAAAATGTATAATACCCAAAAGTAATCAAAAGAATTGAAAAAAGTCTATCAAAATCTCGCAATTTGTACCGCAAAAAGGAACTATTGCTGTGATAAACTTTTACCGGACGTGCTATCCCATAGTGCAATAGTAGTGTATACCCTAAAGGTATACATCACAAATTCCCGGGGATACGAGGCTCCGAGCATGCCGAGTGAATATATATGTTCAATGCGTTGAAAATTAACGAATACCAGACAAATCCAAGCAGTCTTGGGAGTTTTTTTTAATTCAAAACTCGAAAATAACGGCAGTAGGCCTACTTCAAAAAACTCGTGTAGCCCGAGTTTCCTCAATTATTTTACGATTTGTTTTTGCATTTTGACTGTGGGATAGACAACGAACCAACATAAAAAGGTTGGATGCAGAAAATTGCAATAACTTCGACTTCTTTTTGCTTTACACAATGTGTTGGTGTCACAAAAACCTTAATATTTACATTGTTGCAGTGTAAAACCCGCCTTTTTAATAGGAAAATGCGTTATTATTAGGGGGGGGGGGGGGGGGGAGTATAAGATTAGTTTCCTTTCCGACTCGGGGTACTGTCGTCTATCAGATAAAAAGTATCTTTAAATTTTCAAATTTCATCAAACGGTGTCTTAGTAATAGTATCCATCATGAAATTGTCCGACATGTCCACCACCGATCTGATGAACTCAAAGGGTGACGGACGCGGATGTCAGAAATTTTCTAGATTTCTAGATTTGATGAATTTCATTATGTCCACAGTATGTCAATATCACGTAAAAGTTAAGTTCAGGCACTGACTTTATATTATGATATTGTTCATTTTTGAAAAAGGTTCAACGACATTAATACAGTAATAAAATCACAACACTTACAAATGTACCAGCATGCTATCTACTGAAGATAGCATTCATCGTGCACATAGTCCACGCGTGACAGTTTTTTAATTAAAACGCGCAAAATACAAATTTGTGTATGGCGATACGCTTCTTCAAATGACTACCTTTCCAAAACGGAAATTCAGAATTCTATAAGATTTGGCATTTAAACTTAAAATTGAACACTGAAAAAATGGTACCAGATTTGTATGATTTTGAAGAAAAAAAGTGTTCTTTAAAGGTACACATCACAAATTCCCGGGGGTTCGTCGAGGCTCACACCTGTTTGCGTATATATACGAAAAAGTCCGATTTACAGGGCGACATCAGTTTTCACCTTACTCTTTTGTTTCGCCATATTTGGAAGTGATGTCCAAATTAATCGATATCAGCGTAACGAAACACCAGTTGGGCGCGATTCTAAAATGGCGACGGCTGTGCACTGAATTTTGTTTCTGGCGCGGCGCACGCCTGTTTGATCGCTGTTTTATTATAGATAAAAGGGATATGCACTAGTTAGGACGGGGGACTTTTAAACTCAAAATGTGAAATAATATCCCAAAAAGCAAATCGGGAGGCACATTTTAAGATATTCACTATTCAGCCTTTTGAGCCTAGGCCACGCTGTGAAAAAGAGTTTTTTTCGTTGTGGTTTCAACGCCAACGTCATTTATTCCGTCTAATGTGTCGCGGTTTGACTAATTCAATAAAATAAAAAAACTATACGTAACTCAAAATGTGATATTATATCAAAAAAAGCAAATCGGAGGGCACATTTTAGGATATTCAGCCTTTTCAGCCTAGCACACTGTGAAAAAGAGTTTTTTCGTTGCGGTTTCAACGAGAACGTCATTTATTCCGTCAAATGTGTCGCAGATTGACCAGTTTGATAACAAAAAACAATATACGTAACTCAAAATGTGATATAATATCCTAAAAAGCGCCACAGCGGAACAGGAAAATTAGAGAGTGAAAAAGTAGATACAAATGGAATATAAACTGCTTTATAGCAGAAGGAAAACATTGCTGACTAGCTGCGCCACAGCGGAACAGCGGAAAAAATTGGTGTAATCGAGGCCGCTCACAGCGCCACAGCGGACCAGGAAAATTAGAGAGTGAAAAAGTAAATACACATCGAATATAAAATGCTTTATAGCAGAAGGAAAACATGGCTGACCAGCGCCACAGCGGAACAGAGGAAAAAATGGGTGTCATCGAGGCCGCAACAGCGCCACAGCGGAAACAAAAATTAGAGAGTGAAAAAGTAAATACAAATGGAATATAAAATGCTTTGCAGAAGGAAAACATGGCTGTCCAGCGCCACAGCGGAACAGGGGGAAAATGGGTGTCATCCGAACGGCCACAGCGGAACAGCGGAACAGGAAAATTAGAGAGTGAAAAAGTAAATACAAATGGAATATAAAATGCTTTATAGCAGAAGGAAAACATGGCTGACCAGCGCCACAGCGGAACAGGGGGAAAATGGGTGTCATCGGAACCGCCACAGCGGAACAGCGGAACAGGAAAATTAGAGAGTGAAAAAGTAAATACAAATGGAATATAAAATGCTTTATAGCAGAAGGAAAACAAGGCTGACTAGCGCCACAGCGGAACAGGGAAAAATGGATGTCATCGGGACCGCCACAGCGGAACAGAGGAAAACATGGGTGTCATCGGGGCCGCCACAGCGCCACAGCGGACCAGAAAAATTAGAGAGTGAAAAAGTAAATACATATGGAATATAAAATGCTTTATAGCAGAAGGAAAACATGGCTGACCAGCGCCACAGCGGAACAGGGAAAAAATGGGTGTCATCGGAACCGCCACAGCGGAACAGCGGAACAGGAAAATTAGAGAATGAAAAAGTAAATACAAATGGAATATAAAATGCTTTATAGCAGAAGGAAAACATGGCTGACCAGCGCCTGGGTGTCATCGGGGCCGCCACAGCGCCACAGCGGACCAGGAAAAGTAGAGAGTGAAAAAGTATAAAAAAAAGAATATAAACTGCTTTATAGCAGAAGGAAAACTTGGCTGACTAGCGCTACAGCGGAACAGAGGAAAAAGTGGGTGTCATCGGGACCGCCACAGCGCCAAAGCGGACGAGGAAAATTTAGAGAGTGAAAAAGTAAATACACATGGAATATAAAATGCTTTATATTTATAGCAGAAGGAAAACATGGCTGACCAGCCACAACGGAACAGAGGGGAAAAAATGGGTGTCATCGGGGCCGCCACAGCGCCACAGCGCCACAGCGGTCCAGGAAAATTAGAGAGTGAAAAAGTAAAAACAAATGGAATATAATCTGCTTTATAGCAGAAGGAAAACATGGCTGACTAGCGCCACAGCGGACCAGAGAAAAAATGGGTGTCATCGAGGCCGCCACAGCGCCATAGCGGAACAGGAAAATTAGAGAGTTAAAAAGGAAATACAAATGGAATATAAAATGCTTACAGCAGAAGGAAAACATGGCTGACCAGCGCCAAAGCGGAACAGGGAAAAATGGATGTCATCGGGACCGCCACAGCGGAACAGAGGAAAAAATGGGTGTCATCGGAGCCGCCACAGCGCCACAGCGGAACAGGAAAATTAGAGAGTGAAAAAGTAAATATAAATGGAATGTAAACTGCTTGATAGCAGAAGGAAAACATGGCTGACCATCGCCACAGCGAAACAGTGAAAAAATGGGTGTCATCGGGACCGCCACAGCGGAACAGGGGGGAAAATGGGTGTCACCAGGCCCGCCACAGCGCCCCAGCGGAACAGGAAAATAAGAGAGTGAAAAAGTAGATACAAATGGAATATTATCTGCTTTACAGCAGAAGGAAAACATGGCTGACCAGCGCCACAGCGGAACAGGGAAAAATGGATGTCATCGGGACCGCCACAGCGGAACAGAGGAAAAATGGGTGTCATCGGGGCCGCCACAGCGGAACAGGAAAATTAGAGAGTGGGAAAGTAAATATAAATGGAATGTAAACTGCTTGATAGCAGAAGGAAAACATGGCTGACCATCGCCACAGCGAAACAGTGAAAAAATGGGTGTCATCGGGACCGCCACAGCGGAACAGGGGGGAAAATAGGTGTCACCAGGCACGCCACAGCGCCCCAGTGGAACAGGAAAATTAGAGAGTGAAAAAGTAGATACAAATGGAATATCATCTGCTTTACAGCAGAAGGAAAACATGGCTGACCAGCGCCACAGCGGAACGGAGGAAAATGGGTGTCATCGGGACCGCCACAGCGGAAGGGAAATTGCATAGTAAAAAAGGTAAATATAATGTTGACTATAAAATTCTTCGTAGCTAGGAAAACATGGCGTACCGACGGAACTGGGGGAAAATGGGTGTCACCGGGACCGCCACAGCGGAACAGGGAAATTACATGGTCAAAAGGTAAATATAATGTTAAATATAAAATGCTTTATAGCAGTAACAAAACATCGCTTACTGGCGCCACAGCGGAACAGGAAAAATTGTGTATAATCACGGGCGCCCGCGGGCGCCACAGAGGAACAGGGCTTATATCGAGTGTCATTACGGGCGCCACATGGAATCAGAAAAAGTAACGAGTGAAAAATGTATATATATTTTCATAAAACATGAAATGCTTTATAGATGAAGGAACAAATAGCTTGTAACAGGCCAAATATGGGGTCACCTGGGGCAAAATTTCGTGCCGTCTTACACTAAGGACAAGACTATCCGACATGTTGGTTCAATCTCCCAGTCCCGGGGTTGTTTTAGGTTTTTACCTCCCCGACCACCAACCCCCTGAGTGTTTTAACATATAATTTATAATCAATATAGTTTCCATGGTGTTTGTTAATAGTAGAGGAATAATCAGTCTCAGGAGGCCTTATTTTAAAAGTAACCTGACCACAAAAATAAACAGCATGAATTATATATCAAATTAAAGCTACAACCCTCAGGAATCTGGCTATGGGTATGCATTTTTTGATATAGGGGGTGCATCTATGATTTTTGCGCCGTTTCCATGGCAACCATCAAATAGATTAATAGTATTTTAAAAAATCATTACATTTTTAAAATCAATTTTTATCAATTTAAAACAATTCAAAGAACCTTTTCCTTCATGATCTTAACTGATGAGTATTAACTTTCTCTGATAATGATAAATAAATGTGCTTTTGATTATTATTTTGGTTAATGGCAACCAAAACGCCTTTTATGGTTATTTTTAATAGAAATTTGAGATTTTCAAATTTGGTCGTTTATTATATTTCTGAAAGTTTTTGGTGTTTTATCTTTTGTTAATCACCGAAAGCAAATGTTTTTCTTTATAAAATACCTTTTTTTTTTACCAAAATAGCACCTTTTCCACGATTTTACACATTTTTTAAAAGAAATGCTAATTTCTCAATTTTTCATCAAAAAAATATGAAATGCTCAATTTAATGTTGTTTATCTAGTAAATATCATATTACGCCAATCGAATCACAGGCAAAGAAAATAATGCAGATGCAGAAATTTGGTTTCAAATTTGTATGTCTTACTACAGGAATTTGGTTATAGTTTGTTCATATCTCATGATATAAGCTTTTCTACAGGGTAACGCCAATGTGTAAAAATCTCGACCAAAAAGTGTAATGGCTCACTTTCAAATTGCCTTAGAAGTACATTACCATGGAAAAAACAGTGCAAATAGCACATTAAATTAAAGCTAGAAAAATCTTACTCTGGGCTATGCACAGATCATATGTGGGGGCATGCCTCCGTTTTAGGGTTATTTCCATGGTAACCTTAAAAATTTAATAACAATGTTTGGGAAAATCAAGAACAAATTTCAAATCAATCTTAGTTACCATTTACTATTTCAGATCAAATTTTCCTCTACGTTACTAATAGTTATTTAATTGTTCTAACAATTGCAAGCATATGATCTTTTGTTATTTATTTGTGTTACCATGGCAACCAAAATTCCAATTTTAGTCAATACGACCGAATTGTTCTTATTGTAAGATAGGCTTTTACGACAGGTATTCATAATATAAGTTAAAGGTTTTAACGGGTTCGCCGTCGGACGAGTTTTAATCTGTCAAGCTTTCGTCAGGATTAGCTCTGACTTCTTCAGGACCAATTTATTATAATATTAAACAAAACATAGAGATTGCCACTTCTCTTGTTATCATCATTTGCGCTGCCCTTGCCCGATGATTTGAGAGTAGGTGCCCTTTCCTACTTGTGAAAGAATTAGTGGCTCTGAAAAGAGCCGTTCAGATGGATTGCCGCTTCCACTGAACACGTAGGTTGCCACTGGCCTACTATACATAAATTTGGTTATAATAGAACCTCCAAAGGACTGCCCCTTGACCAATGGAAACGTAGAGACTGCCCTTTGTCTACTACAGACTACAAAAGTCTAATGCACAGTAGCGCGGTCACTGATCTGTAAAGATCGTTTGACGCTGTAACGAACTTGAGCAGGGTATATAATGGTTCATTGCGGACCTGGCTGAAAAAATTACAAGACTGTTATGGATTGGCGGGATTGATTGATACACTTGTTCTTGTTTTATGATGATTTAATCATTTTACATCAATCAGAATAAAATATTTGGACTTTTATTATTATTAATTAAATAATAAAAATGGTTTTCATCTAGAATATTCAAACGTGACCAAAATTTGCACTTTTTTTAATGATTTTACCCCAATTTTTATCAAAAAGTGCCAATTTAACAAAAAATCAAAGACAAATATGAAATGCTTATTTGTAGATGTGCTATCATGTGAAACTTAAAATTGACTATTTTATCAATACCAGACAAAATAATCATGAAATAAATGTATAAATTGTAAAGCAGGTCATATAAAGTTAGTCGTTATTTCATCGAAATCTTGAGAAATAAGCACTTATACTATTCTGTCATTCTGGTGAACTGGGAGTATCATTTTAGGTATTATCATGAAAAACAGCACAAATTACACATCATATGAAAGCTACACCTCTCGGGATTATTACCAAGGGGGTGCACAGTTTACATAGGGCATGAAGCTTTGGAGAATCTATGAGTATTTGACCAGTTTCCGTGGCAACGGCAAAACGAAAAACAAGGTTTTGAGAAATTACACACATCATTTAAATCAAGATTTGTGAGCATAATTATTCAAACTGCATGTTCGTGCGTACTTTTTAGTTTGGTAAATATTGTATAGTGTTCAGAAATTGTGATATGTTCTTCTATTCTTATTGTGGTTACCATGGCAACCATAATTCATGTTTTTACTAATTTTACCAGGACATGGTTTTGAAGTGGTTTGCTTCTAATATTTATTTGATTGTTCAGTATTTAATATGTTAACACACGAGGGTCAGTCATTAAGTAATGAAAGTGATCATGGTATGGAATGCATGAGCGATTCTATTGAGTGTTTATAGTGTGATCAATACAAAGTATGAACCTTTGTCTTTCAAACAATACACTTTTGGATTTCGAAGTATGACCTATGACGTCATAGCATTAGCTTAAAGTTAGTACACTCGGGACACTGCTAAATCAATTACTTGGCGGGAAATTTGAATTGTTTAAATGAAACACGTGGTAAGAAGATTGCATAACACAACATCAGAAGCAGGTAAATTCGCATAATTATGATACAAAAGACAATAACTTTAATTCCTGTGTAATTTGAAATGTGTAGTGTAAGAAAAGTAAGGAGAAGCAATTGAATAAAAGATATACAAATATCAGTATTTCAAATAGCCCATTTCCATTGAAAAATGCCCTGTCAGTGAAGCACTAGTATTGCAGAAAATCAAACAATTTAGGAAAAAACAAGCAATAAACCCATTTGGGAGATTCCATAGGATAGTTAACTAATTATCTGAACTTATTCACATGAAATTGACAGAAAATATCGCGCATGCGCAGACGGCAGGTAATTTTGAACTGGGCCAAAGATGGCAAACATCATGAAATTTACCAGATAAAAGCTTACTGTGCCTTCAAATTATAATCAGAAATATTGACAAATGCGTTTATCAATGTGTATAATTATTGTGCTAGTCAAAAATGAAGATATACATGAATATATCAATCAAAGATGACTGCCACAACCTCTCTTGTTACTGCTATCTTTGGAGCTACTAGATGTGTACTGTTAAAGTATTCGTCACATAATTTCAATGGTTTGAGGAAATTTTATGATCAGCTCCTTTTAAAATGCCCACTATTTTTATTGCTTTACATCCCACAACAATTTACTCAATTATAATCCGTCCATTGTTCTTTATCCTTTGTTGTTTTCTAAGGTTTATTGTTGCGGATTTTGCTTAATAAAAGCGTTTTTGTATGGTCCCTTCTTGTTTGTATTAAGGAATTCGGATCTAAAAAAGGTGTGAAACAGAGATTATTATGTATTCTAATTATGCACCAATTGTTATCTGTTTCTATGCTTGCATTGCTGATGCAAATGTTTCAAACAACCTGTATTTCAACCTATTACATATCCAGCCAAATATTGACCAATTCAGGCAGTGTCCCAAGTGTACTTAGTTTACTCTAATGCTATGACGTCATAGTTGAAACTTAGAAATCCAAAAGTGTATTTTTTAAAAGACAAAAGGTTCATACTTTGTATTGATTACATTATCCCTCAATAGAATCACCCATGGATTCCATACCATGATCACTTTCATTAATTACTGACTGACCCTCGTATCAAACGAAAAGGTTTGTCTACTAACTGACCGATCTCTTGGGTCAATATAATATTTGAGGTTGATAAATAGTACCTGTGGTCATTAAATGATCACCTTGGGTTATTAACATGATTAAAGGATTGATTTGAGTTATTACGCTATCGCTTGAATTAAATGAACACTTAGGGTAATTACAATATATGTAATCATGGGGTCAATAAATATGTCCTTTGTAGTCTTCAAATGATCACCTGAGATTATAAAATTACTGCTTGGGTCATTAAATGATTGCTTTTCGGGCCATTAAATGGTTCAATTGGGTTATTAAAGTATCCCCTTTTGTTATTAAATAATGGCTAGGGATCATTGATTTTGTAGGGTCATTACACTATCACTTATCACTTGGGGTCCTTAAATGCTCGCCAGGGGTTGTCAAATGACCACTCATTCAGTTACTAAGGGGTCATCAAATGGTCTCTTGTGTTCATTATGATATTACTTAAAGGCCCAACCAAAAAATCCAGATGTTAAACACATTATAATTGTGGTCTCAGATACTACTGAAAAGCTCAAGAGTGTCAACTGTGTCCTAAAACATGGTCAAGGTTTGCATGAAATATCAATGTGTATGAAAAATTTCGCGACTGGCTAGGATTAGTGAAATTGTCATGCTCACAAGCTTTTAGTTTTCTTATTAGACATTATTAGAAATGTGTACATTTGTAAACATTTCATGATGAAAAATGTGGGTTCTTCTGCATCACGAACATTAAATGCTGCGAATGCTTGCTTTAGAATAAACCTAGATGTGTCCTTGTCGGGTAGCACTGCATTACATAATGATATGGTGAACTGTCACTACAAATTACTCTGTACACATCATGTTCCGGTGATCACTCCATTTCCATGGGAAACGAGGATTTTTTAGTTGGGGCTTTAAGGTCAATAAATATTCACTTTAGGTCATTGAATGATCGCCTGTGGTTATTAAATTACCGCTCTGATCATTAAATAATTGCTTTGTGACATTACACTATCACTTTGGATCACTTGGGGGCTTTACAATTTCCCTTGAGGTCAATAAATAGTCACCTAGGTCATTAAATGATCACCCGTGGATATTACATGACTGACCGGGTCATTCAATGATTGCATGGGGTCATTACAATATCACTTGGAGCCAATAAATAGTTACGTGGGCCATTATATGATTACCTGGGTTATGAAATGACCATTTGGATCATTAAATGATTGCTTGAAGTCATAACACTATCACTTGGGGTCATTAAATGATCACCTGGATTCATCACACTATCACGTTGAATCATTAAATGGTTTCTTTGAGTCATAATACATTGGATCAATGAATAATCACTTGGCGTCATTAAATGGTCCCCTGTGGTTAATTGACCTTTCGGGTCACTCCAGTGATTAAATAATCGCTTAGATCAATTTTTAAGTCATGTTATATTTACATTTACATAGGGAAATTAAAGGAATACCTGGATTGTTACATGACCACTTGGGATCTTATCACTTGGGTCTTGAAATGATTGCTTGGGGTCGTTAAATTATATCCTGTGATTATTAAAACATCATTTGGGTCACACCAATCAGATCATTAAATATTCGTTTTGGGTCATTACTCTACCAATTAAGGGCATTAAACTACCACTTGTGGTCATTTATTGATTACTTTTGGTCATTGTTTGACGTCAACACGATCACTTCAGTAAATTAACTATAATCACATGTTAAAGTCACTTTGGGTCATGAAATGGTCACTTGTGGTCATGAAATGGTTTCTTAGGGTCATGAAATGATGATTTGGGGTCGTTAAATGATATCCTGGTGTTATTAAATGGCAATTCAGTTCAATAAATGGATCCCTTTGGTCATTGTTTGACGTCAACATGATCATATCTATGATCGTATCAGGACATTTTAAAGTCACTTAGGGTCATGAAATGGTCACTTGGTGTCATGAAATGATTATTTGGGGTAATTGAATGATCACTTGGACCACTTCGGGGCATTAAACTACCACTTGAGGTCATTTATTGATTGCTTTTGGTCATTGTTTGACATCAACATGATCACTTCAGTTTATTTGATGGTTTGTTTGGGTCGGCAAATTATCTATATGATCACATTAGGTCATTTTTTAAAGTCACTTTTAAAGGTCATGAACTGGTAACTTGGGGTCATGAAATGATCATTTGGTGTTGTTAAATGATATAAAATGACCAATCAGTTCAATAAATGATCACTTGGGGTCATGAAACGATCACTTGGGGACATAAAATAATCACTTGGGGACACAAATTGATTACTTGGGTCATGAAATGATCACTTAGGGACATGAAATGATCACTTGGGTCATAAATGATCACTGGGGGTGAATATAATTATGATCACTTGGGGGTCATGACATGATCACTTGGGGTCATAATATGATCACTTAGGATCATGATTGATCATTGATCACTTAGGATCATTAATGATACATTGTTGTAAACTGATCACTCTGGATTCATGAATGTAGCATGATCACTTGTCTTAAGGCCATAAATCACTCCCTTGTGGCCATACAGGCTGTCCCAAAATGATAAGTACCTCATCGCTGCCCAAAGTTCAACAATTGTTGTCATCATCAAAATCGATGGGATTAGGTCTGTTGTTTTACATCTTCTTTGTCATACTGTACTATTTTATTAAAATTTTAGATCATGAATATCGGATTTATCAAACTCAAGATACACTCCATTATGTAAAACATGGTGATTTTACCTTTTTGACAAAGTGCTAAAAAATGTGTGTGCTATTACAGCTTGTTTGAAAGAAACTTGTGTGTTCGCATAATCTCTTGTCTTCTCAATATAAACTTGTGTGTCTTTCTGTTGTAACTGTTATTTATGGGTGTTCAAATCATTAATAATTCTTCTCCTTAATTCAATTTAACGGGTAAAAGAAGTTTGTCACACTTGAGTGACCCCTTGCATTGTTTTATTTGACAAGTGGTTAGTGACTTCTAAATGAAGTGGTATTTGATAAAACATTACAATACCGACAGTGAAAGGATCAATTCCTTTGTTATGAAAAGATTAAAGCGTGGTAATTTGTGTCATAAATAGGCCTTAAAGCTGTCTATTGTCCCTCAGTGCAACCATCCTAAGCACTCTCTCAAAGATCAGGAGAAAGACCAAACAAGATGCTGGATTATCAAGTGGGTTTCTTTTCATTAACAGGAATAAATGTTACATGTAGAGAGAGAAAGAGAGGGATAGACTGTTACTTACTAGTCTCTCTGTGGACATTGACAATTTTTGATTGGTTCAAGGATAATGTTTACTTAATCGGACATATTTACGAAAAATAAGTGCAATATTATGTCTATTGATTTTATCAAAATACTATATCGTTTATTATTCACATTATCAGATATTCACTGGTGACAATTTTTATTCAATATCCTCATCTACATGTTTATGAATATCCCTTGCGGACTATTTAATCCTTGCAATTATTATTTATTAACTGACAGTGGTGATACGATTTAATCCATATTTCATGTTTTAATCTATTAGGAGACAATTTGGAACAAGTCTATTGTCTACTTAATTCTTTTAATAAACAAGATGTGTAATGCTTTACATCATAATCCTAGTAAACATTATTAAGCTCGTTAAGCTTGAAATCAAAAACCGTGTTTTTTTGTGAAAAAACAGCTCCTGTACAGAAATAGTCATATTTACTTAACGGTATCAAATAGCGTGATTTTTTTCTCTCCAGATAATAGCAAAGAAATGGCGCAATCATTTTAAGTTTTGTTTGCCTTGATTTTGTGGCCAGAAATATTTTATTTTATTTTTTCAATTAGGTTTTTTTGACTCACCCTTTTCAATTTTCGAACTCATTTGGTGCGATCTGGTGTATACTTTTGACTAACATTATATCAAGAAGCCACCTTTTCTTCTTTCCAATAAATATTTGTTTTTTATCAATGCACGAAAGAAGTTGAGCATAACTGATATATTCTTGATTTAAGTATACATGGTTTAAAAGCTCGAACAGGGGGGAGTCCGAGGCCCCTCAGAATTGAATTTCTTTTTTAATTTTCGAACCCATTTGGTGCGATTTGGTGTGTACTTTTGACCAATATTGTGTAGTGTAGAGTTAGGGATATTGACAAAACGATTGTTGGTTCAGCCTCTGCTACTACCAATACATTTTCACTGTTCTTCTGTGAGGAACAAGGATGTACCAAACTTTTCAGATATATACTGATATGCAACAGCACATGGACGTAGGTGAGCACATAACTGAGACAGAAAAGGAAACAAGTGATCAAATATGATACCCTTTTCATAGATTTCTTTAAGAAAAAGTTGTTACTATTTCATCGGTCACTTTATTGTTAGAGTTTGACAATTTTGACAATTTTGACACCGGTTGAGTAACTTATTTCACAATATATGGTATTTCTCGTTTTTTTATAAACAGAAAGGAACTCTGATCCATGTTTGAACAAACATATAATTTCAGTTAGGCTAAATATTAGCCAATATCGATCATCTAAAGTATCTGCAAGTGTCGCAAAACACCATTTGCTAGTCAAACCTACACCCCTATTTAATATAATTGAATAATCTAAGGGTACTTAACGACGTTCACACTTTAATTTCAGTTAGATTCAATTAAGGCTAAATATTAGCCAATATCGATCATCTAAAGTAGGCCTACCTGTAAGTGTCGCCAAACACATTTGCTAGTCATAACTACACCCCTATTCAATATAATGGAATAATCCAAGGGTACTTTTTAACAACAAGAGGATAGTTTACAAACTTGCTTATAAAGACGGAAAATTTCTTCACACCCCAATAGCCTACTATTGCAATAGTACTGCAACTTATCAACTTCGTTTACTTGTCGATGGGGATATACACCCCAATCCAGGGCCTACATATGCCATCAATACTCCCATCAGTAACTACCATCATCTGCTTCATGTTGAGGAGAGCCAAATGCCTCAAAAATGTAACCAGCCTCCAAAATACTCTAGAAACCAACTTCTTGATCTGAACTCCAGAAAGTATGAACTTTCTCAAACCACTTGGAACAACATAAAGCTACTTGGTATTGATGCCCAACGCAGAGGAACAAGATCTGGTACTCGAAAGCTTAAACACAAGCCAAAGCAATATGAGCATGTTCTTTCCACACGTACAGCTGATATACCATCTCCAATTCCTATGTTCACAACATCAATTACCCCTGATTCTGGCTCTGCACATGATAATTACTCAACTTTTGCCTAATCAATGCCCAGTCGGTATGCAACAAGACCGATGTGTTGACTGATTACATTATTGAACATGACCTCCATTTAGTCGCGTTAACAGAGACATGGCTCAGCGACACTGATAAACATAAGAGGACAATTGGTGATCTATCACCCGCTGGTTTTGACTTTTTCCATGTCCCACGTCCTAATAGAAGGGGTGGTGGAGTTGCGCTTATCTACAATATCAATATCAAATGTGAAAATACCAACGTTTTCAATTCTACCACTTTTGAAAGCATGTGCTGTGATTTAACTTTCAAAGGAACTGCAACACCTATCAAATTAGTTGTCGTGTATAGGCCCCAATATAGCGCTAAGAATAAGTCAACTCCAAACATGTTCTTAGATGAGTTTGCTGACTACTTGACAACTTTAATATCTGGTCAGTGCAGGCTTTTGATTGTTGGTGACTTTAACTTCCATTTTGATGTGACCAATGACCCTGATACAATCAAACTTCGGGATCTACTTGAAACTTGCAACATGACTCAGTTTATAAAAGAACCTACGCACATAAGTGGTCAGATGCTAGACTTAGTTGTGACTCGCGAATCTGATAACTTAATTCACACAGTTAAAGTTGGTCCTCTGTTTTCAGATCACAACGCAATTCATTGCAAATTGAAGTTAAACAAACCTGAATATGCCAAAAATCAGGTTACATATCGCAAGCTGAAAATGATAAATCGTTCAGATTTTGAACATGACATAAGGAACTCTGATCTAATCACCAGCCCAAACTCAGATATCTCTGGGCTTGTTGACCAATATCATGAAATCTTAAGTGCCATACTGGAAAAACATGCACCTCTTAAGTGTAAAACTGTTACACTAAGACCGAGAAACCCTTGGTACAATGATGGAATTGCTGAAGCAAAAAGGAAGAGGAAGCGATTAGAGAGACGATGGCGGAAAACAAGACTACAAATTGACCGTGATCTTTTTAAAGCTCAGCGTCTTCTTGTAAGCCGGTTAATAAACACAGCAAAATCATCATTTTATAGGGAACAGATCACAAACTGCACCGACTCTAAGCAACTATTCAACATTGTTGAATCACTACTGCATCAAAAAGGTAAACCAAAATTACCATCTCATCAATCAAATCAAGATTTGGCTAACACTTTCAACGACTACTTCATCTCTAAAATTGACAACATTCGTGCCTCCTTCAACCGAATGGATTCTCCTGGATTTGCTACTTTATCTTATGAATCTGTGCCAAATTTGGTCACTTTTTCCCTGGCCACTGAGGATGAAGTTCGAAAATTAGTTATGTCTTCTCCCGCTAAGCATTGCCAACTGGATCCTATCCCTACATGGATTGTAAAGGAACATATTGATCTTCTCCTCCCAACCATCACAAAGATTATAAACCTGTCACTTGAGACATCTAGTTTTCCATCACAATTTAAGACCGCTGTTGTTAAGTCATTACTTAAGAAGGCAACTCTTGATCCTGATAATCTTAAAAACTATCGCCCTGTGTCAAATTTGACTTATGTGTCTAAGCTTATTGAAAAAATTGTCGCAACTCGTCTGAATGAACACTTTGAAAAGTACAACCTCTTAGAGAAGTACCAGTCTGCCTACAAGAAATTTCATGGAACTGAGACTGCGCTTCTTAAAGTCCAGAATGATATTTTACAGAAATTGGATTCAAAACATGCTGTGTTTTTAGTTCTACTGGATTTGTCTGCGGCTTTTGACACCATCGATCACGATATTCTTCTTTCGCGTCTTACATCTACTGGTATCACAGGTTCAGCTCTTCAATGGATCACTTCATATTTAACAAACAGACGTCAATCTGTTAGCATTGACAACAATTTATCATCTCCGGTAAACCTCCCATTTGGAGTACCACAAGGCTCTGTGTTGGGCCCTCTATTTTTCACCATTTATGCTTCTCCAGTTGTTAATATTGCTCGTAAACATAATTTAGATGTACATACATACGCCGATGATACTCAACTATATTTGTCGTTTAATGTAAATGATGCTGCTGAGGAAAGTTTAGCCCGTCAGCGTATTGAACTGTGTATTTCTGATATTGGATTATGGATGTCAAAAAACAAATTGAAATTGAATGATAGCAAAACAGAACTGCTGATTATATCTTCAAAAAAGGCTCAGAATAAGATCCAGCATAAGAATTTTCAGATTGGTTCTTCAACTATTTCTGCCTCTACCAATGTTCGCAATTTGGGAATATATCTTGATTCTACGTTATCAATGGAGAACCATGTCAAAAAGGTGTGTCAATCAGCATATTTCCAAATTAGAAACCTCAGTTTCATTAGAAAACTTCTCTCTAAGGATACAGCAGAAATACTATTGCATGCTTTTGTAACATCGCGCCTAGACAATGGAAATGCTTTACTTAATGGAATAACTGAACAACAACTTAAGAAACTGCAACGTATACAGAACTCGGCTGCTCGCGTTTTAACAAAGACTCGCAAATTTGATCATATCACACCTACTCTGCGGAGTCTTCACTGGTTGCCTGTTCGAGAACGGATCCAATATAAAACTCTACTTCTGACATGGAAAGGTTTAAACAATATGGCACCTTCTTATATAACCGACCTTCTCTCTCCATATACTCCCACTCGCAGTCTAAGGTCATCAGAAAAGTGTTTATTATCAGTTCCACGAACAACATCCTCTTACGGTGATCGTGCTTTTTCAACCGTTGCTCCAAAACTTTGGAACTCTTTACCCATAGATGTTCGTCAGTCAAATTCTCTCCATCGGTTTAAATCAGGACTCAAAACATTCTTATTCAATTCTGCTTATGACTGCTAATATCAACTGTTTTGATTATTACATTTTGTTTGCCATGCTATTGTTATTGTTTTTGTTTTTAATATTCAATTTGTA
>CM069450.1:4649833-4669152 GCA_035610835.1 Ophiura sarsii | reverse complement strand
CAACTGCAAATGTCGAGGAGTAATTCTGGTTTTCTTGTTGTCTCTTGCTGCGTTTCCGGCCAATTCCAAGATTTCGGCTGTCAAGTTATCTATAACTGCGGCTAGGTATACTGGGCTTCCAGCACCAATACGTTGAGCATAGTTGCCTTTGCGAAGGAAACGATGAACTCGTCCGACTGGAAATTGAAGTCCTGCTCGTACTGATCGAGTCTTAGACTTGGAGCCTGACTTTGCACCTTTACCACGACCTGACATGATGTTTATAATGGTTAGCACGAAGAGCGAACGGAAATCACAATTGTCTGCTTTGAACAAGAGAGTGAGAGTGACGGTGTGTGTACGCACACATTTATATACCGTAACGCGGGATCCTGGCTGGCACGGCACCGTGAGGGTCCAATGAGCGCGCGCCGTCACGCCTTGTGTACTCTCGCGCAGGATCCCTAATTTGCATATGTCTGCCTTATAAATAGGCCTGCACGGTGTGGTCAATCACTCACTCACTCACTCATTCTGAACACTGCTTGTTGTGATTATCAGTTGATACAATATCTCACCATGGCTCCCAAAGGAAGTGGTAAAGGTTCAAAGAAAGCAGGTATGACAAAGACAGCGAGACCTTCCGGCGCTGGTAAGAGGCGAAGACGCCGAAAGGAGAGCTACGGGATATACATCTACAAAGTTCTGAAACAGGTCCATCCCGACACTGGTATCTCGAGTCGTGCAATGAGCATCATGAACAGTTTCGTCAACGACATATTTGAGCGTATCGCCGGTGAATCGTCACGTTTGGCCAACTACAACAAGAGATCAACAATCAGCAGTCGGGAAATCCAGACGGCCGTTCGTCTTCTCCTACCTGGTGAATTAGCCAAACACGCAGTAAGCGAAGGCACCAAGGCTGTCACCAAGTATACAACTTCTAAATAGACGTAATTGACCGTCTGCAGTTAATCCAAAGGCTCTTTTCAGAGCCACCCCATGTTCAAAAAAGAGAATTTACACAGTGTCTGCCCTTTAAAACTTTCCACGTTTTATGGTTATTTGGAAATATGTTCAAAAAAGAGAATTTACACAGTGTCTGTCATTGTATTGTGCATTATTTGAATAAGGAAAACACTGCAACGTATAACTATGCGTCCGCAAAACAAAAAAGAGAATAAACTTAACAAGTGAGCCCTTTAAAACTGTTCACGTTTGATGGTTATTTGGAAATAACGACAATTTAAATAAGTATTAGGTATCTATTATTTCTTTGCAATCATTACATCTGTCACGATGGCCGAGTGGCTAAAGGCGTTGTATTGCATTAACGATTGATATTTTTACGCGTGAGTTCGAATCTCACTGGGATCACCTTTTCGCTTGTTTTATATTTGTTATATTTTTACAACAAATGACGTTGTGCTTTTATAAGTTAATTAAACTAGTCACACGTACGTACGTTACGCTATCTGAACAAACTGAAATGGCTCGAACCAAGCAAACCGCACGTAAAAGTACCGGTGGAAAGGCACCAAGAAAGCAGTTGGCTACCAAAGCTGCGCGTAAATCTTAGGGTTAGGGTTAGGGTTAGGGTTAGGGGTTCAGTCAGTTGCATGCGTGTTAGATAAGGTCCCTTCTTTATGTCATAGGTAGGTTATAGGTAGACTAAGAATTTGACCGAGGGAAATTTCTTAAGTAGTTACCGTTTCAAAATGGCGGCGGTTTGAAGTTTATACACAAGTCAATAAGAAAGTAGCCATTTTGTTTGGCCATTTAAAAATGGTACGTCGTACAATTTCGTGCACGACAAAGAAAATACATAGCGTGTTAAGATCTACCTAGGGTTTAAATTACAGCTTCATCGTACCTTTACTTTGTGATATATGACGTAATAACCAAAATCCAAAATGGCGACCAAAATGTAAAGTTTGTCCGATTTTGTTTAAAATTAATATATGCATAGTTGATGTAAAGCCAATTACAGATTTGTAAGAATTAGCTTCGTGCGATGTTGCAATTAAAAATGGCGGCGGTTTGTAGTTTGTACACAAGTCAATGGGAAAGTAGCCATTTCGTTTGGCCGTTTAAAAATGGTACGTCGTACAATTTCGTGCTTGACAAAGAAAATACATAGCGTGTTAAGATCTACCTAGGGTTTAAATTACAGCCTCATCGTAACTTTAGTGTGTGAGCTATGACGTAATAACCAAAATCCAAAATGGCGACCAAAATGTAAATTTTGTCAGATTTTGTTCAAAATTAATATATGCATAGTTGATGTGAAGCCAATTACAGATTTGTAAAAATTAGCATCTTGCGATGTTGCAATTCAAAATGGCGGCGGTTTGAAGGTTGTTCACAAGGCAATGGGAAAGAAGCCATTTTGTTTCGCCGCTTAAAAAGGTTGGTCCTACAATGTCGCGCACGACAAAGAAAATAAAGAGCGTTTTAAGACCTGTATAGGGTTTAAGTAACAGCCTCATCGATATGACGTAATAACGAAATTCAAAATCTGGTTAGGGTTATGGTTAGCGTTAGGGTTAGGGTTAGGGTTAGGGTTAAGGTTAAGGTTAGGGTTAATGAAACTGGCGAAAGAAAAACTCTTAAGTAGTTACCGTTTCAAAATGGCGGCTGTTTGAAGTTTGACAAAATTTGCATGTAAGTCAATGGGAATGACTTTATTTTGGCCGCCATTTTGAAACTACATCTACTTACATCTCCTACTTCCTCTTCTTCTCCTCGTCTCCGATCCTCAACCTCAATTTGCGGGGCATTGCTTTCTGTGTGCCGTATGTCTTTTTTTCTATATCCCAATAAAAATGAAATCGATGTCAAATAACGGTGATTGTGGGTTAGGGGTTAGGGGTTAGGGGTTAGGGGTTAGGGGTTAGGGGTTAGGGGTTAGGGGTTAGGGGTTAGGGGTTAGGGGTTAGGGGTTAGGGGTTAGGGGTTAGGGGTTAGGGTTATGGTTAGGGTTAGGGGGTTGTGTCAGTTGTATGCGTGTTAGTTAAGGTCCCTTATTTATGTCATAGATAGGTTATGGGTAGATTAAGAAATTGGCCAAAGAAAATTTCTTAAGTAGTTACCGTTTCAAAATGGCGGCGGTTTGAAATTTGTACACAAGTCAATGGGAAAGTAGCCATTTTGTTTGGCCGCTTAAGAATGGTACGTCGTACAATTTCGTGCACGACAAAGAAAATACAAAGCGTGTTAAGATCTACCTAGGGTTTAAATAAAAGCCTCCTCGTACCTTTACTTTGTGAGATATGACGTAATAACCAACATCCAAAATGGCGACCAAAATATCAAGTTTGTCCGATTTTGTTCAAAAATAATACATGCATAGTTGATGTGAAGCCAATAACAGATTTGTAAGAATTAGCATCGTGCGATGTTGCAATTTAAAATGGCGGCGGTTTGAAGTTTGTACACAAGTCAATGGGAGAGTAGCCATTTTGTTTAGCCGCTTAAGGGTTAGGGTTAGGGTTAGGGTTAGGGTTAGGGTTAGGGTTAGGGTTAGGGTTAGGGTTAGGGTTACGGGGTTGTGTCAGTTGTATGCGTGTTAGTTAAGGTCCCTTCTTTATGTCATAGATAGGTTATGGGTAGACTAAGAATTTGGCCAAAGGAAATTTCTTAAGTAGTTACCGTTTCAAAATGGCGGCGGTTTGAAGTTTGTACACAAGTCAATGGGAAAGTAGCCATTTTGTTTCGCCGCTTAAAAATGGTAGGTCTTACAATTTCTTGCACGACAAAGAAAATAAAGAACGTGTTAAGATCTACCTAGGGTTTAAATAACAGCGTCATCGTACATTTAGTTTGTGAGATATGACGTAATAACCAAAATCCAAAATGGCGACCAAAATGTAAATTTTGTCCGATTTTGTTCAAAATTATTATATGCATAGTTGATGTGAAGCCAATTACAGATTTGTAAGAATTAGCATCTTGCTATGTTTCAATTCAAAATGGCGGCGGTTTGAAGATTGTACACAAGTCTATGGGAAAGAAGCCATTTTGTTTGGCCGCTTAAAAATGGTAGGTCTTTCAATTTCGTGCACGACAAAAAAAATAAAGAGCGTGTAAAGATCTACCTAGGGTTTAAATAACAGCCTCATCGTACCATTTGTTTGTGAGATATTACGTAATAACCCAAATCCAAAATGGCGACCAAAATGTAAATGTTGTCCGATTTTGTTCAAAATTATTATATGCATAGTTGATGTGAAGCCAATTACAGCTTTGTAAGAATTAGCATCTTGCTATGTTTCAATTCAAAATGGCGGTTGTTTGAAGGTTGTACACAAGTGTTAAGACCTGTGTAGGGTTTAAATAACAGCCTCATCGATATGACGTAATAATGAAATTCAAAATCTGGTTAGGGTTATGGTTATGGTTAGCGTAAGGGTTATGGTTATGGTTAGCGTTAGGGTTATGGTTAATGAAACTGGCGAAAGAAAAACTCTTACGTAGTTACCGTTTCAAAATGGCGGCTGTTTGAAGTTTGACAAAATTTGCGTGTAAGTCAATGGGAATGACTTTATTTTGGCCGCCATTTTGAAACTACATCTACTTACATCTCCTCCTACTTCCTATTCTTCTTCTCGTCTCCGAACCTCAACCTCTATTTGCGGATCCATTGCTCTCTGTGTGATTATGTCTTTTCTATATTCCCAACATCTGAAATAAAATGTGACATCGATGTCAAATAACGGTGACTGCACAGTCATATTGAAAATCGGTTTATTGGCTATAATAATTATATAGAACATTGAAACAAGTTAATATTAGGTATGTACAAAGTGAATGAAAGTCAAAGGTCATCACCTAGAGGAAAGGTCATTCAGGGGTCAAATATACATTTTTGTTTAAACGAACTCAAACAAAGTAAAAATTTAACAATGTTATAATGTCATCCCAAGCCGGACAATACGATAAGTATTTCAACGTTTAATTGGATTCAATACGATGTTTAGTTCAAGAGATATTCAATTTTTAGTGTAATTTTAAGATATTACGATCTAAGGCCTAAGTCAAAGGAAATTACTTCATTTTGGCCGCCATTTTGAAACTACATCTACTTACATCTCCTCCTACTTCCTCTTTTTCTTCTCGTCTCCGAACCTCAACCTCTATTTGCGGATCCATTGCTCTCTGTGTGCTGTATGTCTTTTCTATATCCCCTACATCTGAAATAAAATGTGACATCGATGTCAAATAACGGTGACTGCACATATTGCAAATCGGTTTATTGGCTATAATAATTACATAGAACATTGAAACAAATTAATATTCGGTATGTACAAAGTGAAGAAAGGTCAAAGGTCATCGCCTAAAGGAAAGGTCATTCAGGGGTCAAATATACATTTTTGGTGAAACGAACTCATACAAAGTAAAAATGTAACAATGTTATAATGTCATCCCAAGCCGGACAATACGATAAGTCATTCAACGTTTAATTGGATTCAATACGATGTTTAGTTCAAGAGATATATATTTTTTAGTGTATTTTAAGATATTACGACCTCAGGGCCTAAGTCAATGGGAATGAACTAACGGTGACTGCACATATTGCAAATCGGTTTATTGGCTATAATAATTACATATAACATTGAAACAAATTAGGGTTAGGGTTAGGGTTAAGGTGGTTAGGGTTAGGGTTAGGGTTAGGGTTAGGGTTTGGGTTTGGGTTTGGGTTTGGGTTTGGGTTTGGGTTTGGGTTTAGGGGTTAGGGGTTAGGGGTTAGGGTTAGGGTTAGGGTTAGGGTTAGGGTTAGGGTTAGGGTTAGGGTTAGGGGGTTGTGTCAGTTGTATGCGTGTTAGTTAAGGTCCCTTATTTATGTCATAGATAGGTTATGGGTAGACTAAGAAATTGGCCAAAGAAAATTTCTTAAGTAGTTACCGTTTCAAAATGGCGGCGGTTTGGAGTTTGTACACAAGTCAATGGGATAGTAGCCATTTTGTTTGGCCGCTTAAAAATGGTAGGTCGTACAATTTCGTGCACGGCAAAGAAAATAAAGAGCGTGTTAAGGTCTACCTAGGGTTTAAATAACAGCCTCATCATATCTTTAGTTTGTGAGATATGACGTAATAACCAAAATCCAAAATGGCGACCAAAATGTAAAATTTGTCCGATTTTGTTTAAAATTAATATATGCATAGTTGATGTGAAGCCAATTACAGATTTGTAAGAATTAGCATCATGCGATGTTGCAATTAAAAATGGCGGCGGTTTGAAGTTTGTACACAAGTCAATGGGAAAGTAGCCATTTTGTTTAGCCGCTTAAAAATGGTACGTCGTACAATTTCGTACACGTCAAAGAAAACAAAGAACGTGTTGAGATCTACCTAGGGTTTAAATAACAGCCTCATCGTACATTTAGTTTGTGAGATATGACGTAATAACCAAAATCCAAAATGGCGACCAAAATGTAAATTTTGTCCGATTTTGTTCAAAATTAATATATGCATAGTTGATGTGAAGCCAATTACAGATTTGTGAGAATTAGCATCTTGCGATGTTGCAATTCAAAATGGCGGCGGTTTGAAGGTTGTACACAAGTCAATGGGAAAGAAGCCATTTTGTTTCGCCGCTTAAAAAGGGTTGGGTTAGGGTTAGGGTTAGGGGTTAGGGGTTAGGGGTTAGGGGTTAGGGGTTAGGGGTTAGGGGTTAGGGGTTAGGGGTTAGGGGTTAGGGGTTAGGGGTTAGGGGTTAGGGTTAGGGTTAGGGTTAGGGTTAGGGTTAGGGGTTAGGGGTTAGGGGTTAGGGGTTAGGGGTTAGGGGTTAGGGTTAGGGTTAGGGTTAGGGTTAGGGTTAGTCCCTTCTTTATGTCATAGATAGGTTATGGGTAGATTAAGAATTTGGCCAAAGGAAATTTCTTAAGTAGTTACCGTTTAAAAATGGCGGCGGTTTGAAGTTTGTACACAAGTCAATGGGAAAGTAGCCATTTTGTTTCGCCGCTTAAAAATGGTAGGTCTTACAATTTCTTGCACGACAAAGAAAATAAAGAACGTGTTAAGATCTACCTAGGGTTTAAATAACAGCGTCATCGTACATTTAGTTTGTGAGATATGACGTAATAACCAAAATCCAAAATGGCGACCAAAATGTAAATTTTGTCCGATTTTGTTCAAAATTAATATATGCATAGTTGATGTGAAGCCAATTACAGATTTGTAAGAATTAGCATCTTGCTATATTTCAATTCAAAATGGCGGTGGTTTGAAGATTGTACACAAGTCTATGGGAAAGAAGCCATTTTGTTTGGCCGCTTAAAAATGGTAGGTCTTTCAATTTCGTGCACGACAAAAAAAATAAAGAGCGTGTAAAGATCTACCTAGGGTTTAAATAACAGCCTCATCGTACCATTTGTTTGTGAGATATTACGTAATAACCCAAATCCAAAATGGCGACCAAAATGTAAATGTTGTCCGATTTTGTTCAAAATTATTATATGCATAGTTGATGTGAAGCCAATTACAGCTTTGTAAGAATTAGCATCTTGCTATGTTTCAATTCAAAATGGCGGTTGTTTGAAGGTTGTACACAAGTGTTAAGACCTGTGTAGGGTTTAAATAACAGCCTCATCGATATGACGTAATAATGAAATTCAAAATCTGGTTAGGGTTATGGTTATGGTTAGCGTTAGGGTTATGGTTATGGTTAGCGTTAGGGTTATGGTTAATGAAACTGGCGAAAGAAAAACTCTTACGTAGTTACCGTTTCAAAATGGCGGCTGTTTGAAATTTGACAAAATTTGCGTGTAAGTCAATGGGAATGACTTTATTTTGGCCGCCATTTTGAAACTACATCTACTTACATCTCCTCCTACTTCCTATTCTTCTTCTCGTCTCCGAACCTCAACCTCTATTTGCGGATCCATTGCTCTCTGTGTGATTATGTCTTTTCTATATTCCCAACATCTGAAATAAAATGTGACATCGATGTCAAATAACGGTGACTGCACAGTCATATTGAAAATCGGTTTATTGGCTATAATAATTACATAGAACATTGAAACAAGTTAATATTAGGTATGTACAAAGTGAATGAAAGTCAAAGGTCATCACCTAGAGGAAAGGTCATTCAGGGGTCAAATATACATTTTTGTTTAAACGAACTCAAACAAAGTAAAAATTTAACAATGTTATAATGTCATCCCAAGCCGGACAATACGATAAGTATTTCAACGTTTAATTGGATTCAATACGATGTTTAGTTCAAGAGATATTCAATTTTTAGTGTAATTTTAAGATATTACGATCTAAGGCCTAAGTCAAAGGAAATTACTTCATTTTGGCCGCCATTTTGAAACTACATCTACTTACATCTCCTCCTACTTCCTCTTTTTCTTCTCGTCTCCGAACCTCAACCTCTATTTGCGGATCCATTGCTCTCTGTGTGCTGTATGTCTTTTCTATATCCCCTACATCTGAAATAAAATGTGACATCGATGTCAAATAACGGTGACTGCACATATTGCAAATCGGTTTATTGGCTATAATAATTACATAGAACATTGAAACAAATTAATATTCGGTATGTACCAAGTGAAGAAAGGTCAAAGGTCATCGCCTAAAGGAAAGGTCATTCAGGGGTCAAATATACATTTTTGGTGAAACGAACTCATACAAAGTAAAAATGTAACAATGTTATAATGTCATCCCAAGCCGGACAATACGATAAGTCATTCAACGTTTAATTGGATTCAATACGATGTTTAGTTCAAGAGATATATATTTTTTAGTGTATTTTAAGATATTACGACCTCAGGGCCTAAGTCAATGGGAATGAACTAACGGTGACTGCACATATTGCAAATCGGTTTATTGGCTATAATAATTACATATAACATTGAAACAAATTAGGGTTAGGGTTAGGGTTAAGGTGGTTAGGGTTAGGGTTAGGGTTAGGGTTAGGGTTTGGGTTTGGGTTTGGGTTTGGGTTTGGGTTTGGGTTTGGGTTTGGGTTTAGGGGTTAGGGGTTAGGGGTTAGGGTTAGGGTTAGGGTTAGGGTTAGGGTTAGGGTTAGGGTTAGGGTTAGGGTTAGGGGGTTGTGTCAGTTGTATGCGTGTTAGTTAAGGTCCCTTATTTATGTCATAGATAGGTTATGGGTAGACTAAGAAATTGGCCAAAGAAAATTTCTTAAGTAGTTACCGTTTCAAAATGGCGGCGGTTTGGAGTTTGTACACAAGTCAATGGGATAGTAGCCATTTTGTTTGGCCGCTTAAAAATGGTAGGTCGTACAATTTCGTGCACGGCAAAGAAAATAAAGAGCGTGTTAAGGTCTACCTAGGGTTTAAATAACAGCCTCATCATATCTTTAGTTTGTGAGATATGACGTAATAACCAAAATCCAAAATGGCGACCAAAATGTAAAATTTGTCCGATTTTGTTTAAAATTAATATATGCATAGTTGATGTGAAGCCAATTACAGATTTGTAAGAATTAGCATCATGCGATGTTGCAATTAAAAATGGCGGCGGTTTGAAGTTTGTACACAAGTCAATGGGAAAGTAGCCATTTTGTTTAGCCGCTTAAAAATGGTACGTCGTACAATTTCGTACACGTCAAAGAAAACAAAGAACGTGTTGAGATCTACCTAGGGTTTAAATAACAGCCTCATCGTACATTTAGTTTGTGAGATATGACGTAATAACCAAAATCCAAAATGGCGACCAAAATGTAAATTTTGTCCGATTTTGTTCAAAATTAATATATGCATAGTTGATGTGAAGCCAATTACAGATTTGTGAGAATTAGCATCTTGCGATGTTGCAATTCAAAATGGCGGCGGTTTGAAGGTTGTACACAAGTCAATGGGAAAGAAGCCATTTTGTTTCGCCGCTTAAAAAGGGTTGGGTTAGGGTTAGGGTTAGGGGTTAGGGGTTAGGGGTTAGGGGTTAGGGGTTAGGGGTTAGGGGTTAGGGGTTAGGGGTTAGGGGTTAGGGGTTAGGGGTTAGGGTTAGGGTTAGGGTTAGGGTTAGGGTTAGGGTTAGGGGTTAGGGGTTAGGGGTTAGGGGTTAGGGGTTAGGGGTTAGGGGTTAGGGTTAGGGTTAGGGTTAGGGTTAGGGTTAGTCCCTTCTTTATGTCATAGATAGGTTATGGGTAGATTAAGAATTTGGCCAAAGGAAATTTCTTAAGTAGTTACCGTTTAAAAATGGCGGCGGTTTGAAGTTTGTACACAAGTCAATGGGAAAGTAGCCATTTTGTTTCGCCGCTTAAAAATGGTAGGTCTTACAATTTCTTGCACGACAAAGAAAATAAAGAACGTGTTAAGATCTACCTAGGGTTTAAATAACAGCGTCATCGTACATTTAGTTTGTGAGATATGACGTAATAACCAAAATCCAAAATGGCGACCAAAATGTAAATTTTGTCCGATTTTGTTCAAAATTAATATATGCATAGTTGATGTGAAGCCAATTACAGATTTGTAAGAATTAGCATCTTGCTATATTTCAATTCAAAATGGCGGTGGTTTGAAGATTGTACACAAGTCTATGGGAAAGAAACCATTTTGTTTGGCCGCTTAAAAATGGTAGGTCTTTCAATTTCGTGCACGACAAAAAAAATAAAGAGCGTGTAAAGATCTACCTAGGGTTTAAATAACAGCCTCATCGTACCATTTGTTTGTGAGATATTACGTAATAACCCAAATCCAAAATGGCGACCAAAATGTAAATGTTGTCCGATTTTGTTCAAAATTATTATATGCATAGTTGATGTGAAGCCAATTACAGCTTTGTAAGAATTAGCATCTTGCTATGTTTCAATTCAAAATGGCGGTTGTTTGAAGGTTGTACACAAGTGTTAAGACCTGTGTAGGGTTTAAATAACAGCCTCATCGATATGACGTAATAATGAAATTCAAAATCTGGTTAGGGTTATGGTTATGGTTAGCGTTAGGGTTATGGTTATGGTTAGCGTTAGGGTTATGGTTAATGAAACTGGCGAAAGAAAAACTCTTACGTAGTTACCGTTTCAAAATGGCGGCTGTTTGAAATTTGACAAAATTTGCGTGTAAGTCAATGGGAATGACTTTATTTTGGCCGCCATTTTGAAACTACATCTACTTACATCTCCTCCTACTTCCTATTCTTCTTCTCGTCTCCGAACCTCAACCTCTATTTGCGGATCCATTGCTCTCTGTGTGATTATGTCTTTTCTATATTCCCAACATCTGAAATAAAATGTGACATCGATGTCAAATAACGGTGACTGCACAGTCATATTGAAAATCGGTTTATTGGCTATAATAATTACATAGAACATTGAAACAAGTTAATATTAGGTATGTACAAAGTGAATGAAGGTCAAAGGTCATCGCCTAGAGGAAAGGTCATTCAGGGGTCAAATATACATTTTTGTTTAAACGAACTCAAACAAAGTAAAAATTTAACAATGTTATAATGTCATCCCAAGCCGGACAATACGATAAGTATTTCAACGTTTAATTGGATTCAATACGATGTTTAGTTCAAGAGATATTCAATTTTTAGTGTAATTTTAAGATATTACGATCTAAGGCCTAAGTCAAAGGAAATTACTTCATTTTGGCCGCCATTTTGAAACTACATCTACTTACATCTCCTCCTACTTCCTCTTTTTCTTCTCGTCTCCGAACCTCAACCTCTATTTGCGGATCCAATGCTCTCTGTGTGCTGTATGTCTTTTCTATATCCCCTACATCTGAAATAAAATGTGACATCGATGTCAAATAACGGTGACTGCACATATTGCAAATCGGTTTATTGGCTATAATAATTACATAGAACATTGAAACAAATTAATATTCGGTATGTACAAAGTGAATAAAGGTCAAAGGTCATCGCCTAAAGGAAAGGTCATTCAGGGGTCAAATATACATTTTTGGTGAAACGAACTCATACAAAGTAAAAATTTAACAATGTTATAATGTCATCCCAAGCCGGACAATACGATAAGTCTTTCAACGTTTAATTGGATTCAATACGATGTTTAGTTCAAGAGATATATATTTTTTAGTGTATTTTAAGATATTACGACCTCAGGGCCTAAGTCAATGGGAATGAACTAACGGTGACTGCACATATTGCAAATCGGTTTATTGGCTATAATAATTACATATAACATTGAAACAAATCTGGTTAGGGTTAGGGTTAGGGGTTAGGGGTTAGGGGTTAGGGGTTAGGGGTTAGGGGTTAGGGGTTAGGGGTTAGGGGTTAGGGGTTAGGGGTTAGGGGTTAGGGGTTAGGGGTTAGGGGTTAGGGGTTAGGGGTTAGGGGTTAGGGTTGGGGTTGGGGTTGGGGTTGGGGTTGGGGTTGGGTTAGGGGTTAGGGGTTAGGGGTTAGGGGTTAGGGGTTAGGGGTTAGGGGTTGGGGGTTGGGGGTTGGGGGTTGGGGGTTGGGGGTTGGGGGTTGGGGGTTGGGGGTTGGGTTGGGTTGGGTTGGGGTTGGGGTTGGGGTTGGGGTTGGGGTTAGGGGTTAGGGTTAGGGTTAGGGTTAGGGTTAGGGTTAGGGTTAGGGGTTAGGGGTTAGGGGTTAGGGGTTAGGGGTTAGGGGTTAGGGGTTAGGGGTTAGGGGTTAGGGGTTAGGGTTAGGGTTAGGGTTAGGGTTAGGGGTTAGGGGTTAGGGGTTAGGGGTTAGGGGTTAGGGGTTAGGGTTAGGGTTAGGGTTAGGGTTAGGGTTAGGGTTAGGGTTAGGGTTAGGGTTAGGGTTAGGGTTAGGGTTAGGGTTAGGGTTAGGGTTAGGGTTAGGGTTAGGGGTTAGGGTTAGGGTTAGGGTTAGGGTTAGGGTTAGGGTTAGGGTTAGGGTTAGGGTTAGGGTTAGGGTTAGGGTTAGGGTTAGGGTTAGGGTTAGGGTTAGGGTTAGGGTTAGGGTTAGGGTTAGGGTTAGGGTTAGGGTTAGGGTTAGGGTTAGGGTTAGGGTTAGGGTTAGGGTTAGGGTTAGGGTTAGGGTTAGGGTTAGGGTTAGGGTTAGGGTTAGGGTTAGGGTTAGGGTTAGGGTTAGGGTTAGGGTTAGGGTTAGGGTTAGGGTTAGGGTTAGGGTTAGGGTTAGGGTTAGGGTTAGGGTTAGGGTTAGGGTTAGGGTTAGGGTTAGGGTTAGGGTTAGGGTTAGGGTTAGGGTTAGGGTTAGGGTTAGGGTTAGGGTTAGGGTTAGGGTTAGGGTTAGGGTTAGGGTTAGGGTTAGGGTTAGGGTTAGGGTTAGGGTTAGGGTTAGGGTTAGGGTTAGGGTTAGGGTTAGGGTTAGGGTTAGGGTTAGGGTTAGGGTTAGGGTTAGGGTTAGGGTTAGGGTTAGGGTTAGGGTTAGGGTTAGGGTTAGGGTTAGGGTTAGGGTTAGGGTTAGGGTTAGGGTTAGGGTTAGGGTTAGGGTTAGGGTTAGGGTTAGGGTTAGGGTTAGGGTTAGGGTTAGGGTTAGGGTTAGGGTTAGGGTTAGGGTTAGGGTTAGGGTTAGGGTTAGGGTTAGGGTTAGGGTTAGGGTTAGGGTTAGGGTTAGGGTTAGGGTTAGGGTTAGGGTTAGGGTTAGGGTTAGGGTTAGGGTTAGGGTTAGGGTTAGGGTTAGGGTTAGGGTTAGGGTTAGGGTTAGGGTTAGGGTTAGGGTTAGGGTTAGGGTTAGGGTTAGGGTTAGGGTTAGGGTTAGGGTTAGGGTTAGGGTTAGGGTTAGGGTTAGGGTTAGGGTTAGGGTTAGGGTTAGGGTTAGGGTTAGGGTTAGGGTTAGGGTTAGGGTTAGGGTTAGGGTTAGGGTTAGGGTTAGGGTTAGGGTTAGGGTTAGGGTTAGGGTTAGGGTTAGGGTTAGGGTTAGGGTTAGGGTTAGGGTTAGGGTTAGGGTTAGGGTTAGGGTTAGGGTTAGGGTTAGGGTTAGGGTTAGGGTTAGGGTTAGGGTTAGGGTTAGGGTTAGGGTTAGGGTTAGGGTTAGGGTTAGGGTTAGGGTTAGGGTTAGGGTTAGGGTTAGGGTTAGGGTTAGGGTTAGGGTTAGGGTTAGGGTTAGGGTTAGGGTTAGGGTTAGGGTTAGGGTTAGGGTTAGGGTTAGGGTTAGGGTTAGGGTTAGGGTTAGGGTTAGGGTTAGGGTTAGGGTTAGGGTTAGGGTTAGGGTTAGGGTTAGGGTTAGGGTTAGGGTTAGGGTTAGGGTTAGGGTTAGGGTTAGGGTTAGGGTTAGGGTTAGGGTTAGGGTTAGGGTTAGGGTTAGGGTTAGGGTTAGGGTTAGGGTTAGGGTTAGGGTTAGGGTTAGGGTTAGGGTTAGGGTTAGGGTTAGGGTTAGGGTTAGGGTTAGGGTTAGGGTTAGGGTTAGGGTTAGGGTTAGGGTTAGGGTTAGGGTTAGGGTTAGGGTTAGGGTTAGGGTTAGGGTTAGGGTTAGGGTTAGGGTTAGGGTTAGGGTTAGGGTTAGGGTTAGGGTTAGGGTTAGGGTTAGGGTTAGGGTTAGGGTTAGGGTTAGGGTTAGGGTTAGGGTTAGGGTTAGGGTTAGGGTTAGGGTTAGGGTTAGGGTTAGGGTTAGGGTTAGGGTTAGGGTTAGGGTTAGGGTTAGGGTTAGGGTTAGGGTTAGGGTTAGGGTTAGGGTTAGGGTTAGGGTTAGGGTTAGGGTTAGGGTTAGGGTTAGGGTTAGGGTTAGGGTTAGGGTTAGGGTTAGGGTTAGGGTTAGGGTTAGGGTTAGGGTTAGGGTTAGGGTTAGGGTTAGGGTTAGGGTTAGGGTTAGGGTTAGGGTTAGGGTTAGGGTTAGGGTTAGGGTTAGGGTTAGGGTTAGGGTTAGGGTTAGGGTTAGGGTTAGGGTTAGGGTTAGGGTTAGGGTTAGGGTTAGGGTTAGGGTTAGGGTTAGGGTTAGGGTTAGGGTTAGGGTTAGGGTTAGGGTTAGGGTTAGGGTTAGGGTTAGGGTTAGGGTTAGGGTTAGGGTTAGGGTTAGGGTTAGGGTTAGGGTTAGGGTTAGGGTTAGGGTTAGGGTTAGGGTTAGGGTTAGGGTTAGGGTTAGGGTTAGGGTTAGGGTTAGGGTTAGGGTTAGGGTTAGGGTTAGGGTTAGGGTTAGGGTTAGGGTTAGGGTTAGGGTTAGGGTTAGGGTTAGGGTTAGGGTTAGGGTTAGGGTTAGGGTTAGGGTTAGGGTTAGGGTTAGGGTTAGGGTTAGGGTTAGGGTTAGGGTTAGGGTTAGGGTTAGGGTTAGGGTTAGGGTTAGGGTTAGGGTTAGGGTTAGGGTTAGGGTTAGGGTTAGGGTTAGGGTTAGGGTTAGGGTTAGGGTTAGGGTTAGGGTTAGGGTTAGGGTTAGGGTTAGGGTTAGGGTTAGGGTTAGGGTTAGGGTTAGGGTTAGGGTTAGGGTTAGGGTTAGGGTTAGGGTTAGGGTTAGGGTTAGGGTTAGGGTTAGGGTTAGGGTTAGGGTTAGGGTTAGGGTTAGGGTTAGGGTTAGGGTTAGGGTTAGGGTTAGGGTTAGGGTTAGGGTTAGGGTTAGGGTTAGGGTTAGGGTTAGGGTTAGGGTTAGGGTTAGGGTTAGGGTTAGGGTTAGGGTTAGGGTTAGGGTTAGGGTTAGGGTTAGGGTTAGGGTTAGGGTTAGGGTTAGGGTTAGGGTTAGGGTTAGGGTTAGGGTTAGGGTTAGGGTTAGGGTTAGGGTTAGGGTTAGGGTTAGGGTTAGGGTTAGGGTTAGGGTTAGGGTTAGGGTTAGGGTTAGGGTTAGGGTTAGGGTTAGGGTTAGGGTTAGGGTTAGGGTTAGGGTTAGGGTTAGGGTTAGGGTTAGGGTTAGGGTTAGGGTTAGGGTTAGGGTTAGGGTTAGGGTTAGGGTTAGGGTTAGGGTTAGGGTTAGGGTTAGGGTTAGGGTTAGGGTTAGGGTTAGGGTTAGGGTTAGGGTTAGGGTTAGGGTTAGGGTTAGGGTTAGGGTTAGGGTTAGGGTTAGGGTTAGGGTTAGGGTTAGGGTTAGGGTTAGGGTTAGGGTTAGGGTTAGGGTTAGGGTTAGGGTTAGGGTTAGGGTTAGGGTTAGGGTTAGGGTTAGGGTTAGGGTTAGGGTTAGGGTTAGGGTTAGGGTTAGGGTTAGGGTTAGGGTTAGGGTTAGGGTTAGGGTTAGGGTTAGGGTTAGGGTTAGGGTTAGGGTTAGGGTTAGGGTTAGGGTTAGGGTTAGGGTTAGGGTTAGGGTTAGGGTTAGGGTTAGGGTTAGGGTTAGGGTTAGGGTTAGGGTTAGGGTTAGGGTTAGGGTTAGGGTTAGGGTTAGGGTTAGGGTTAGGGTTAGGGTTAGGGTTAGGGTTAGGGTTAGGGTTAGGGTTAGGGTTAGGGTTAGGGTTAGGGTTAGGGTTAGGGTTAGGGTTAGGGTTAGGGTTAGGGTTAGGGTTAGGGTTAGGGTTAGGGTTAGGGTTAGGGTTAGGGTTAGGGTTAGGGTTAGGGTTAGGGTTAGGGTTAGGGTTAGGGTTAGGGTTAGGGTTAGGGTTAGGGTTAGGGTTAGGGTTAGGGTTAGGGTTAGGGTTAGGGTTAGGGTTAGGGTTAGGGTTAGGGTTAGGGTTAGGGTTAGGGTTAGGGTTAGGGTTAGGGTTAGGGTTAGGGTTAGGGTTAGGGTTAGGGTTAGGGTTAGGGTTAGGGTTAGGGTTAGGGTTAGGGTTAGGGTTAGGGTTAGGGTTAGGGTTAGGGTTAGGGTTAGGGTTAGGGTTAGGGTTAGGGTTAGGGTTAGGGTTAGGGTTAGGGTTAGGGTTAGGGTTAGGGTTAGGGTTAGGGTTAGGGTTAGGGTTAGGGTTAGGGTTAGGGTTAGGGTTAGGGTTAGGGTTAGGGTTAGGGTTAGGGTTAGGGTTAGGGTTAGGGTTAGGGTTAGGGTTAGGGTTAGGGTTAGGGTTAGGGTTAGGGTTAGGGTTAGGGTTAGGGTTAGGGTTAGGGTTAGGGTTAGGGTTAGGGTTAGGGTTAGGGTTAGGGTTAGGGTTAGGGTTAGGGTTAGGGTTAGGGTTAGGGTTAGGGTTAGGGTTAGGGTTAGGGTTAGGGTTAGGGTTAGGGTTAGGGTTAGGGTTAGGGTTAGGGTTAGGGTTAGGGTTAGGGTTAGGGTTAGGGTTAGGGTTAGGGTTAGGGTTAGGGTTAGGGTTAGGGTTAGGGTTAGGGTTAGGGTTAGGGTTAGGGTTAGGGTTAGGGTTAGGGTTAGGGTTAGGGTTAGGGTTAGGGTTAGGGTTAGGGTTAGGGTTAGGGTTAGGGTTAGGGTTAGGGTTAGGGTTAGGGTTAGGGTTAGGGTTAGGGTTAGGGTTAGGGTTAGGGTTAGGGTTAGGGTTAGGGTTAGGGTTAGGGTTAGGGTTAGGGTTAGGGTTAGGGTTAGGGTTAGGGTTAGGGTTAGGGTTAGGGTTAGGGTTAGGGTTAGGGTTAGGGTTAGGGTTAGGGTTAGGGTTAGGGTTAGGGTTAGGGTTAGGGTTAGGGTTAGGGTTAGGGTTAGGGTTAGGGTTAGGGTTAGGGTTAGGGTTAGGGTTAGGGTTAGGGTTAGGGTTAGGGTTAGGGTTAGGGTTAGGGTTAGGGTTAGGGTTAGGGTTAGGGT
This sequence comes from Ophiura sarsii, assembly GCA_035610835.1. Lineage (NCBI taxonomy): Eukaryota > Metazoa > Echinodermata > Ophiuroidea > Amphilepidida > Ophiuridae > Ophiura > Ophiura sarsii. The sequence goes on along the minus strand of CM069450.1, from coordinate 4,651,726 downwards.
TAGGGTTAGGGTTAGGGTTAGGGTTAGGGTTAGGGTTAGGGTTAGGGTTAGGGTTAGGGTTAGGGTTAGGGTTAGGGTTAGGGTTAGGGTTAGGGTTAGGGTTAGGGTTAGGGTTAGGGTTAGGGTTAGGGTTAGGGTTAGGGTTAGGGTTAGGGTTAGGGTTAGGGTTAGGGTTAGGGTTAGGGTTAGGGTTAGGGTTAGGGTTAGGGTTAGGGTTAGGGTTAGGGTTAGGGTTAGGGTTAGGGTTAGGGTTAGGGTTAGGGTTAGGGTTAGGGTTAGGGTTAGGGTTAGGGTTAGGGTTAGGGTTAGGGTTAGGGTTAGGGTTAGGGTTAGGGTTAGGGTTAGGGTTAGGGTTAGGGTTAGGGTTAGGGTTAGGGTTAGGGTTAGGGTTAGGGTTAGGGTTAGGGTTAGGGTTAGGGTTAGGGTTAGGGTTAGGGTTAGGGTTAGGGTTAGGGTTAGGGTTAGGGTTAGGGTTAGGGTTAGGGTTAGGGTTAGGGTTAGGGTTAGGGTTAGGGTTAGGGTTAGGGTTAGGGTTAGGGTTAGGGTTAGGGTTAGGGTTAGGGTTAGGGTTAGGGTTAGGGTTAGGGTTAGGGTTAGGGTTAGGGTTAGGGTTAGGGTTAGGGTTAGGGTTAGGGTTAGGGTTAGGGTTAGGGTTAGGGTTAGGGTTAGGGTTAGGGTTAGGGTTAGGGTTAGGGTTAGGGTTAGGGTTAGGGTTAGGGTTAGGGTTAGGGTTAGGGTTAGGGTTAGGGTTAGGGTTAGGGTTAGGGTTAGGGTTAGGGTTAGGGTTAGGGTTAGGGTTAGGGTTAGGGTTAGGGTTAGGGTTAGGGTTAGGGTTAGGGTTAGGGTTAGGGTTAGGGTTAGGGTTAGGGTTAGGGTTAGGGTTAGGGTTAGGGTTAGGGTTAGGGTTAGGGTTAGGGTTAGGGTTAGGGTTAGGGTTAGGGTTAGGGTTAGGGTTAGGGTTAGGGTTAGGGTTAGGGTTAGGGTTAGGGTTAGGGTTAGGGTTAGGGTTAGGGTTAGGGTTAGGGTTAGGGTTAGGGTTAGGGTTAGGGTTAGGGTTAGGGTTAGGGTTAGGGTTAGGGTTAGGGTTAGGGTTAGGGTTAGGGTTAGGGTTAGGGTTAGGGTTAGGGTTAGGGTTAGGGTTAGGGTTAGGGTTAGGGTTAGGGTTAGGGTTAGGGTTAGGGTTAGGGTTAGGGTTAGGGTTAGGGTTAGGGTTAGGGTTAGGGTTAGGGTTAGGGTTAGGGTTAGGGTTAGGGTTAGGGTTAGGGTTAGGGTTAGGGTTAGGGTTAGGGTTAGGGTTAGGGTTAGGGTTAGGGTTAGGGTTAGGGTTAGGGTTAGGGTTAGGGTTAGGGTTAGGGTTAGGGTTAGGGTTAGGGTTAGGGTTAGGGTTAGGGTTAGGGTTGGGTTAGGGTTAGGGTTAGGGTTAGGGTTAGGGTTAGGGTTAGGGTTGGGTTAGGGTTAGGGTTAGGGTTAGGGTTAGGGTTAGGGTTAGGGTTAGGGTTAGGGTTAGGGTTAGGGTTAGGGTTAGGGTTAGGGTTAGGGTTAGGGTTAGGGTTAGGGTTAGGGTTAGGGTTAGGGTTAGGGTTAGGGTTAGGGTTAGGGTTAGGGTTAGGGTTAGGGTTAGGGTTAGGGTTAGGGTTAGGGTTAGGGTTAGGGTTAGGGTTAGGGTTAGGGTTAGGGTTAGGGTTAGGGTTAGGGTTAGGGTTAGGGTTAGGGTTAGGGTTAGGGTTAGGGTTAGGGTTAGGGTTAGGGTTAGGGTTAGGGTTAGGGTTAGGGTTAGGGTTAGGGTTAGGGTTAGGGTTAGGGTTAGGGTTAGGGTTAGGGTTAGGGTTAGGGTTAGGGTTAGGGTTAGGGTTAGGGTTAGGGTTAGGGTTAGGGTTAGGGTTAGGGTTAGGG
>CM069450.1:4629101-4649733 GCA_035610835.1 Ophiura sarsii | reverse complement strand
CTTAGATAAAAAGCCAATATTGATTGGAAATGAAGTGATGGCATTTCAATAGAAAATCGGTCAAAAGTACACACCAAATCGCCCCAAATGGGTTCGATAATTGATTTGTTTTCTTCAAATTATGAGGGCGGCACATCCCCCCTCAGACCCCCCCCCACCCCCCCCCCCCCCCTTGTCCGCGTTACCGCGGAGGCCGGTGCTTCGCACCTCTTTGGTTACTCACAATAGTTACTCAATTTTTAGTTTTTTAACCTTGATTTTGCCCCCCCCCCCCAAAAAAAAAAACCCGTGGTCTTCAAAAATTACAGGAATCCTAACTCATTCTAAACCTCACCAAATCATGAAATGAACCCTCGTCTACAAAAAAGTCCATGTACGTATTGCTCTATCTGCTTGGAGATAGCGAAGACCACGGAAACCTCATAGCTTTATACCACGGAATGAAATCTGCCATAGACATTACACGGCGAAAATCGTACAGATTTGCACTGCAGACCTCTGTGTAGGGAGTGTTGACAATAGCATGACAATAGCAAGTTCGTTTGACTATTGTGTTTGTGCATGTTTGTGACGACTGACCCTGTTTAACAATCTTCATAGCTTCCATATACAGTCAGCACGCAGGTATCGCTTTCAATGAGTGACCTTGCCGATTTCTAACCCACGCAAAGATCGATTACAGGATGTCAACCTTGCGCTAAAACCTTACGAGAAGTTTGTTTTCCTGAATTAATTGAGGTAGGGTTAGCTGGCAGTCATGATGGCGAAGTAGGTGGATTGTTCGTAATTTTCTCTATAATATTATGCCAAATCTGACATATTTTGTCCACAAATAGTGATTTTATCGCTAATTTTAGAATTTAACAACTTTCGTGACTTTGCTTCTTGTAACCATTCACTTTGACCGGACTAAAATTCGTACGATATTTTAAGAGCAATTTCCGTACTAACGGAATCTTAAGCTTTAATTTCATATCAAAAACATTGATGCCCGACTTCTTTTTTGATAAGAAAAACCGAGTTTGATTTTCACCGATTTTCGGTCAGAAAACGAAACTTACGATCCCCCGTTAGGCCTCGCCAACTTGATTTTTAGTTCCCCGTAACACGCTCGCGCTTCATTTTCATGCCCGCGTTTGAATTCATTATTGAAATTTTTGAAAAAAAATACCGTTTTTCCAATGAAAACGTCCGAATTCATGCATTTTGTGTGATGAAATTGTGAAATGTTTATTTATTTTGACCAGAATAGCCTTTCTGTAAAAAAATAATATCATATGACATTGTGCAGAGCAGAAGGATCGATTTCGAACCCCGGACCTCCGCTCCCAAAGCGAACCTTTTACCATCTGAGCTATCAAGCGAATCTGAATATAAACGTGAGATTTAAAACAGTTGATCAACAACCCATCGACGCTACAAAATGAATTTAGATTGAGACAAGATTCGAGGAGCTATATTATAAGCATTCACTTGACCGGACTAAATAATTTTATAAAATCGTAAGCATGTTTCTAGGTACAAAAGACTATGAATATTATGATACGGATGGATAACATTGATGCCTGATTCTTCAGAAGTGACTTTTTTTACCGTGGATTTGGCTTTAGTTTCGTCAAGTTTTTCTGAATTCGAGTTTGAGTGATTGCAATAATTTGCACCTGAAAATACAACATGTCATGAAGTTCACAGATAATATAAGATAATATTTTTTTGCATAATATGCCTTTTTATTATACAATTTCATGGCAAATGTGTTTGAAATGTGTCATTATAATCATGAAAAGAGCTCATTTACATCGTGCTATCACGAGGTCAACTGTGACTGCGAAAGCCGTATCGCTACGGGTGAGTACTCCGGGTCGCTTTGCTGGGTTAGAAAAGGAACGACTTTTCGCGTGGCTGCATACTGACTGTATAGGGCTTGGGTGACCTAACTATTGACTGTGATCAGGGTACCGCGTCTACACCACGTAATCAACTCGTTTCATTATTCATGCTAACCACTGCGTGGCCCGCCCGTCTCGTTGCTCTCAGACGGTGTACCCTCATCACAGGTTGTATCTTCCATCTAATACAAACAAATTGATGCTAGCCTATTTGTTGTTACAAAAAGTAAAATAACTAACTAGTATAGTTGATCCATCTGAGACCGATCAATGACGTCACCCAGCCGTTCCATTGACTGGAGAGGAGGCTATTTTCTGACGAAAATATCGATGGAATCTATGGAATCAGTTTGAATGGAAAATAGCCATAATAGAAAATAATTATGTTAACACATACACAAAGTCATTAACTTTCATATCTGCCCATTGTTGAGATTTGGTTCACAGTATAGCGGCACTCTATCAGTTCTTCACCCGGAAGTCAAGCGTAAACCGTCAATCATTCGTTGTGAATGAATATTCAACCCATGACTGTTCATGACCTCACACGATGTGATCGTCGCGATTCGGCGTCCTTCCCAACTGATCTGATTACTATATTCTTAAAATACAAATAACGCCACGCCCCTCCTCTGTTACTGCCGGGGTCAATGCCCAGACGAAGCCATCCACAATTTAAAATTCGTATTTTGTTCAACGTAAATTAATTTCACCTAACGAATTCTGAATGTTTCGTGTCATATAATAACTAAATTCTGCCATCATTAAAGCAAATCAGTTCTACCCCTAAATCACAATCAGCTTTTTTACCATTGATGTACTATTTCTGTTCCACAAATTATGTTTTGAGCCGTTAAAACCACCACGTCTCATGTGGTATGGTTTCATACGACCATGATAGTGCGCCCCCTATAAAACCTTCACCCGTGAATTTGGGTTTTACTAGACGATCGGGTCTGATATATGAGGAGACGCGGGGAGTCCTGAAAGTGTTCCTTGAGAATGTCATCCGTGATGCCGTCACTTACTGCGAGCACGCAAAGAGAAAAACTGTGACAGCAATGGACGTCGTCTACGCCTTAAAACGACAGGGACGCACGCTGTATGGTTTTGGCGGTTAAAGTCAAGCAACACCCATACCAAACGGCTCTTTTCAGAGCCACCATGTTTCCCAAAGAGAGAAAATAATGCATTCATGTTGCCCAGATATGTTATCTTGCTGTCACCACTCTTGCACTCACTCACTCACTCACTCACTGCCCTGATTCAAAGTGGTTTCCTTTCTTATTACTTGACTACGTCATCATAATTATTATGTACAATAACATTGATTTAGTATTTATATGATAGAAATCGGCCCGTTATTCACGTTTTATCTCACCCCTAATTTCAAGTTATTCTGAAGTATCATTGTAATGAACACGTTACATTACAATAACTATCTGTCGGGATCCTATCCTTTGTAAGGATTTTTGTGGTACATCGGGTGTATTTTAAATAATAAATTAATTTCCCGGTGTTTAATTAACTTATAAAAGCACAACGTCATTTGTTGTAAAAATATAACAAATATAAAACAAGCGAAAAGGTGATCCCAGTCAGATTCGAACTCACGCGTAAAAATATCAATCGTTAATGTAATACAACGCCTTTAGCCACTCGGCCATCGTGACAGATGTCGTAATGATTGCAAAGAAATAATAGATACCTAATACTTATTTAAATTGTCGTTATTTCCAAATAACCATCAAACGTGGACAGTTTTAAAGGGCTCACTTGTTAAGTTTATTCTCTTTTTGTTTTGCGGACGCATAGTTATACGTTGCAGTGTTTTCCTTATTCAAATAATGCACAATACAATGACAGACACTGTGTAAATTCTCTTTTTTGAACATATTTCCAAATAACCATAAAACGTGGAAAGTTTTAAAGGGCAGACACTGTGTAAATTCTCTTTTTTGAACATGTGGTGGCTCTGAAAAGAGCCTTTGGATTAACTGCAGACGGTCAATTACGTCTATTTAGAAGTTGTATACTTGGTGACAGCCTTGGTGCCTTCGCTTACTGCGTGTTTGGCTAATTCACCAGGTAGGAGAAGACGAACGGCCGTCTGGATTTCCCGACTGCTGATTGTTGATCTCTTGTTGTAGTTGGCCAAACGTGACGATTCACCGGCGATACGCTCAAATATGTCGTTGACGAAACTGTTCATGATGCTCATTGCACGACTCGAGATACCAGTGTCGGGATGGACCTGTTTCAGAACTTTGTAGATGTATATCCCGTAGCTCTCCTTTCGGCGTCTTCGCCTCTTGCCAGCGCCGGAAGGTCTCGCTGTCTTTGCCATACCTGCTTTCTTTGAACCTTTACCACTTCCTTTGGGAGCCATGGTGAGATATTGTATCAACTGATAATCACAACAAGCAGTGTTCAGAATGAGTGAGTGCGTGAGTGATTGACCACACCGTGCAGGCCTATTTATAAGGCAGACATATGCAAATTAGGGATCCTGCGCGAGAGTACACAGGGGGGGGGGGGGGGGGGGGGCGTATTCATTTTCTTCGGTAGGGGTCCCAAAAATTCATTTATCGTCGTCATTTTTATGACCCCCTTAACGAAAGCGAATGCTTGTATGACCCCCTACTCTGACGGTATTGTTTTTATGACAACCTCCCAACAAATCTGTACTTTTAAGGTCTAATTACAGTCACTGTTATAAAGGTATTGACAAGCTTCAAGCTATTTAACACGGGCATATTCTGTTGTTGTCGCGGAGCTGCGTCAAGATGCATGAAATGCGCGCACTACGGTGCGGCATGCACATGATGATTTAACGATTGACGCGTGTATACGCATGCACACAAGTACGCAGGGGTGGTTTGAATTATGTGCATATCATTATGACATTGGGGAAACAGTTGAAGCAAAACAATTCGTCGTCGTTCTATGGATCATGGCTGATTCTTTGTGACCCTATTGATGATGGAGCGCCAACGTTGTCTATTTTGTGACATGCGATGCACAGAGATAAGAGATAGACCAGTTGCTTCTTTAATGCCATCAGTCCAACGAAGCTTTGGTCTGCCACGTTTACGTCTTCCTTCGATAGCTCCTTGTATTATCACCTTTTCTAGATTGTCACCCTCTCGTCTAGCAATATGTCCAAAGTATTGTAGCTTGTTGCGCATGATCTTTGTATACAGAGAAGTTTGGTTCCCAATCTGGCTTCTGACAAATTCATTTGTCTTATGCTCTTTCCATGATATTCCTAGCATCTTACGCCAACACCACATTTCAAAAGCCGATATTTTCTTTGAATCTGCTATTCCGACTGACCATGTTTCAGCTCCATATGTTGCGACCGGAAAGATAAGTGCCTTCATAATACGTATTTTTGTGGCCTTGGTGATTCCTCTATCTTTCCAAATGGTTGATAGGGCATTTGCTGATGCTTTAGCCATTGCCAGACGTCTTTTAATTTCTCCGGAGCTTCCACCATAGTGATCCAAGAAAATTGAAATTATCTACACAATCTACTGTGTCATTATCGGACCTTCACTTGTTGGTTGCTGTTTCCCTCCGCAAATCATGACTTTAGTCTTCTTAACATTTAGGAAGAGTCCAAACTTTTCACTGGCTGCTTTCACTTTGTGTATTAGAACTTGAAGTTCAGCTCCAGTTCTAGCTATCAGGGTTGGTATCGTCAGCATATCGGTGATTGGTTATGGTGCGACCTCCTACTGAAACTTGGCCTTCCACTCCATCCAAAGCTTGCCTCATGATGTACTCAGCATAAATGTTGAATAGGTAAGGTGACAGGATACATCCTTGACGAGCGCCTTGTCCAATAGAGAACCACTCACAATTGCCATTATCTGTTCTTACTGTAGCCTCTTGATCTTTGTAGAGAGATTTAATCAGCTCAATGATGTGAAGAGAGAAACCCATTTCTTGCATTACCAACCATAGCTTCAAATGTTGAACGCAGTCAAATGCCTTAGAGTAATCAATGAAGCATATAGATATAGGGGTTGTTGAAATTCCAAGCTCTTTTCCATCAGGTTTCTCAGGTTACCTATTTGGTTTCTTGTACCTCGTCCTTTCCTGAAACCTGCCTGTTCAGGTGGTAACTCATTCTCCAGGTGTTGTCGGATTCTTTCTGCAATGATATGTAGTAGAACCTTACTGCTATGTGAAATTAAGGCTATCGTGCGGTTGTTGGCACACTCTCTGGTGTCCCCTTTCTTTGGGAGAGGGAGGAAGACTGCTTTCTTCCAGTCCGTTGGCCATTTAGTTGATCTCCAGATCTTGGTTCTTAGTCTGTGGATCACTTCAATGCCTTCTTTATCACTTTCCTTTAGGAGTTCTGCGGGAATATTATCATCTCCAGGAGATTTACCAATCTTTAATTTCTTCATAGCTTGTTCCACTTCACTCTTCAGAATATCTGGCTCAGACATGTCATTGTTGCAAGTGTTATCGTCAACTTGAATCCCATCTTGTGATGCATATAACTTTTGGCAGTACTGTTTCCATCTGGCTTTGATTTCGGAATCTTTAGTAAGAATTTTACCATCTGCATCCTTCAAGACATTAAGTCTGGGAACTGGTTTCTTTGTCAGGAGTTTGATGTTCTTGTACACGTCCTTGGTGTTGTTGGCTGTACTGTCTTTTTCAACTTGAGAACAAATTTGGGTGATGAAAGTTGTTTTGTCGTTTCTAAGTTGTAGTTGGACTTTCCTGTTCAGTTCTCGGTATTCTTTCAGGTTGTTCTTATTTTCCAGACCTTTCGTTTTAATCTTTCGACGTTGATCTGCCAGATTGAAAACTTGCTCTGTGATCCAGGGTTTCTTCTTACGCTTGCACTTGGGAATTGATTTTTGTGCTGTTTCTGTCACTGCCTTTTTAATCTCCTGCCATAGCTCTTCGGGTGAGGACTCCTCCGGGTCCTTTTCAAACAGTGTCTGGAATTGGTTTTTTATTTCCACTGAAACTTGGCCTTCCACTCCATCCAAAGCTTGCCTCATGATGTACTCAGCATAAATGTTGAATAGGTAAGGTGACAGGATACATCCTTGACGAGCGCCTTGTCCAATAGAGAACCACTCACAATTGCCATTATCTGTTCTTACTGTAGCCTCTTGATCTTTGTAGAGAGATTTAATCAGCTCAATGATGTGAAGAGAGAAACCCATTTCTTGCATTACCAACCATAGCTTCAAATGTTGAACGCAGTCAAATGCCTTAGAGTAATCAATGAAGCATATAGATATAGGGGTTGTTGAAATTCCAAGCTCTTTTCCATCAGGTTTCTCAGGTTACCTATTTGGTTTCTTGTACCTCGTCCTTTCCTGAAACCTGCCTGTTCAGGTGGTAACTCATTCTCCAGGTGTTGTCGGATTCTTTCTGCAATGATATGTAGTAGAACCTTACTGCTATGTGAAATTAAGGCTATCGTGCGGTTGTTGGCACACTCTCTGGTGTCCCCTTTCTTTGGGAGAGGGAGGAAGACTGCTTTCTTCCAGTCCGTTGGCCATTTAGTTGATCTCCAGATCTTGGTTCTTAGTCTGTGGATCACTTCAATGCCTTCTTTATCACTTTCCTTTAGGAGTTCTGCGGGAATATTATCATCTCCAGGAGATTTACCAATCTTTAATTTCTTCATAGCTTGTTCCACTTCACTCTTCAGAATATCTGGCTCAGACATGTCATTGTTGCAAGTATTTCGTCAACTTGAATCCCATCTTGTGATGCATATAACTTTTGGCAGTACTGTTTCCATCTGGCTTTGATTTCGGAATCTTTAGTAAGAAGTTTACCATCTGCATCCTTCAAGACATTAAGTCTGGGAACTGGTTTCTTTGTCAGGAGTTTGATGTTCTTGTACACGTCCTTGGTGTTGTTGGCTGTACTGTCTTTTTCAACTTGAGAACAAATTTGGGTGATGAAAGTTGTTTTGTCGTTTCTAAGTTGTAGTTGGACTTTCCTGTTCAGTTCCCGGTATTCTTTCAGGTTGTTCTTATTTTCCAGACCTTTCGTTTTAATCTTTCGACGTTGATCTGCCAGATTGAAAACTTGCTCTGTGATCCAGGGTTTCTTCTTACGCTTGCACTTGGGAATTGATTTTTGTGCTGTTTCTGTCACTGCCTTTTTAATCTCCTGCCATAGCTCTTCGGGTGAGGACTCCTCCGGGTCCTTTTCAAACAGTGTCTGGAATTGGTTTTTTATTTCCACTGAAACTTGGCCTTCCACTCCATCCAAAGCTTGCCTCATGATGTACTCAGCATAAATGTTGAATAGGTAAGGTGACAGGATACATCCTTGACGAGCGCCTTGTCCAATAGAGAACCACTCACAATTGCCATTATCTGTTCTTACTGTAGCCTCTTGATCTTTGTAGAGAGATTTAATCAGCTCAATGATGTGAAGAGAGAAACCCATTTCTTGCATTACCAACCATAGCTTCAAATGTTGAACGCAGTCAAATGCCTTAGAGTAATCAATGAAGCATATAGATATAGGGGTTGTTGAAATTCCAAGCTCTTTTCCATCAGGTTTCTCAGGTTACCTATTTGGTTTCTTGTACCTCGTCCTTTCCTGAAACCTGCCTGTTCAGGTGGTAACTCATTCTCCAGGTGTTGTCGGATTCTTTCTGCAATGATATGTAGTAGAACCTTACTGCTATGTGAAATTAAGGCTATCGTGCGGTTGTTGGCACACTCTCTGGTGTCCCCTTTCTTTGGGAGAGGGAGGAAGACTGCTTTCTTCCAGTCCGTTGGCCATTTAGTTGATCTCCAGATCTTGGTTCTTAGTCTGTGGATCACTTCAATGCCTTCTTTATCACTTTCCTTTAGGAGTTCTGCGGGAATATTATCATCTCCAGGAGATTTACCAATCTGTAATTTCTTCATAGCTTGTTCCACTTCACTCTTCAGAATATCTGGCTCAGACATGTCATTGTTGCAAGTGTTATCGTCAACTTGAATCCCATCTTGTGATGCATATAACTTTTGGCAGTACTGTTTCCATCTGGCTTTGATTTCGGAATCTTTAGTAAGAATTTTACCATCTGCATCCTTCAAGACATTAAGTCTGGGAACTGGTTTCTTTGTCAGGAGTTTGATGTTCTTGTACACGTCCTTGGTGTTGTTGGCTGTACTGTCTTTTTCAACTTGAGAACAAATTTGGGTGATGAAAGTTGTTTTGTCGTTTCTAAGTTGTAGTTGGACTTTCCTGTTCAGTTCCCGGTATTCTTTCAGGTTGTTCTTATTTTCCAGACCTTTCGTTTTAATCTTTCGACGTTGATCTGCCAGATTGAAAACTTGCTCTGTGATCCAGGGTTTCTTCTTACGCTTGCACTTCGGAATTGATTTTTGTGCTGTTTCTGTCACTGCCTTTTTAATCTCCTGCCATAGCTCTTCGGGTGAGGACTCCTCCGGGTCCTTTTCAAACAGTGTCTGGAATTGGTTTTTTATTTCCACTCTGTATTTTTCACTGATTTGGGTCATATCAAGTCTGGCTGGCTTACTTTGGCGATTAATTCTTCTTAGCTTCAACCTCATGCATGATACTAGAAGTTGGTGGTCAGATCCGCAATCCGCCCCTGGATAGGTCTTTTAATTGCGTACATAAAGCTAGATTTCCATCGTTTCTTCACAAGAATGTAATCAATCTGATTTCTGATCTTCTGATTTGGTGACGACCAGGTATAAAGTCTCCTTGGGTGTTGCTTGAATAGGGTATTCATGATCACAAATCCATTTTCGTCACAGAATTCAATGAGACGTTCTCCTCTTTCGTTTTGTTCACCTAGACCGTTGTTTCCCATCACATTGCTATTGGTACTTTTATCTCCAACTTTGGCATTTAAATCGCCTGTTACAACAAGGATGTCTCTTTTAGGGATGTTGTCTATGGTCTGTTGCAAATCTTCCTAGAAGTTTTCGATGTCATCTTCATCTGCTGCAGAGGTAGGAGCGTACACTTGTATCACCGAAATGTTTGCTGGTTTGCCTTGGATGCGAAGTGTTATAATCCTCTCACTTACAGGATTATACCCAAGCACACATTTGGCAATTCGAGAGTTAGCAACAAATGCGACTCCATGTTCTCTTCTGCTCTCTTTACCTGAATAGTAACAACATGTTTGCTATCTGTGGTAAAATGTCCTTTCCCTGTCCATCTCATTTCCGAAATCCCAGTAAGATCAAGTTTGGTTCTATCTAATTCTTCTGTTACAATGTCAAGGTTTCCATGATTCATTGTTCTAACATTCCATGTGCCAATCTTAAGCGTGGATTTCCAGAGGTCACGTCTAACGTCGCGATCCTTGGGAGTGTCATCCCCCACACGTCCTAACGGCTTTAGTGTGACGGCGTCATTGATGCCCAGGATGGAGTTATCAGTCCTCTCTTCCCCAGTAACTTTTGAGACACCTTCAGGCCTGAGGGACTCACTATCCGGTGTCATATCTCTATTTAAATTAGTTGTACTCATCATCATAGGTTTTCTTGGCAGGTAGTCGGTAGTGGGTTGCCGTTGCCTTCTACCATTGCGCAGTTGAAAAGAAACCATTCACCAATTGTTGGTTACTAGCTTTCTCCTCCAAAGAAATCAAGCCAATCTGCACTTACATTAGGCTATGCCCTGAAAGCTCTACTAGGAACGGCTGCTGCCCCGCCCTAGGCTAGAACGACTGTCACTTGTATAGACAATAGACATCCCCTGGTTTCTAGCAAAACTCAGAATGATTTTATCAAATTAAAAGAGGGGGAGATGCAGGTACAAAATACCTGACTTACAGGTGAGTTCAAAGAGAGAACTGGAAAGAAAGGAAGAGGAAGTGAGAACACCTAAACCAGCCCCCTACACCGCAGTGTGGGGTTACGCCGTTCCCGCCAACTGGAGATCTGTGTATATGTACTCCAGTTGACATCAGTGATTGTCTTGGTCTTTCCCGGGGGCAGGCGCCTCTAAACCCTATTTATGCAGACAAACTAACCTGGCTAGCAAGGTGTTCTACGAAAAAGAAATTAGAAGAAAAGAGAAAGAAAAAGGGGAAAATGTGTACAGAAGAAAGTACAGTTAAGACAGCTAAGGAGGGTAGAGGGTGCTTAGCCCCTCACTCTAGTATAGACGTCTATCTTTAAAAAGATGGACATGGATGTCTACACCATCCTCTCACCCTAAATAATTGAGAGGGGCCAAAACAATGTTTAAATAGGTTAACTAAAATATATGCGCGGAAAGCGCGCCAAAAACTCAGTATTTTAACTACAATTTTGCTTTGACCCCTCCCCCTATTACAATTGGTATTAATTTCATGACACCCCTATTTTCTATGTAAAAAACCTATGACCCCACAGGATAATTGGGACCCTACCGAAGAATATGACAGCCGGCAGCCTCTTCCCCAAGGGTGGAAAACCCCATAAAGACACAAATTGCGAAATGCCACTCAAAGTCAAGGCAGACTGAACATGCTGAATACAAAGTATGGATTCAATGGCATCCAATGATATGCCGGAATAACTCGGCCGCGCCGCCACCACCACCGCCACTGCCACAACCCCTGATCTTCAGAATATAATCAATCATATCTCAACCAAACAATTACAGAAATACCTGATTTATTCACATAATGTAGCTAGATAAATAGGCTTTCCTATGACACCTCAACCATAGTTATACCATATTTAGTTGTTGAGTCAATAGATAGAGATGGAGGATTCGTTACAAAAAATGCAACGCCACCACCCTTTTGGGTGGTGAGTTAAAAACACATGGCCATACCACAATTCAGTAACACATTCCTTTGTACTCTGGGCACCATTCTAATACCATAAATACTATGACCCTTGGTAAACACATAATATTCGTACTACTGAACTTTGCATAAAAGTGTGAGAGTATTTGGACTGGTTAAATTCTACAAGTTATTTCTAGCTTTAATAATACAATGGGCAATAGCCCTGTCACACCTACGGCGATCAGGTCAGCGATTGCATTGCGTTGAAAAGGGAACACAATATGAATAACACACAGGAAAAGAGCGGAAAACTGTCCGAAATTGTCAATTAATGAACCACGGTCACTAAAACACTTTCACATTCTGCTACGATCAGGCCGGCGTTTGCATTACGTTGAGAAATTGTCAAAACGCCAAGCCAAACAAATCAATGGCTCCAAGAACCCATGTGTGAAGAAGCGGGCACTGATAGGACGACAGGGTCCCGTTGACGTAATAAGGATGCATACAAGCTACGTGAGGTCGTAGCAACGCAATATCTTTCTCTGCGTACGGTTAGGTGGGGTGGGGCATGGCTTACGCTTCCCCTCCCTCTGTCATTGGGTGCCGAAATATTGCTTTTGGCTTTTACCATGGTTTCTATGTTGTTCAATGCTGTTCACGAGACAAACCACGAAAACAAGACTGAATACGCAAAAGACTCTGTTTTTTATCAGTGCACAACGTCTCACTGTATTACCAGCCATTATTGTGTAGAGAGAGTCGAACCAGTTCGAGGCTCACCTTGCAAATGGCGAAAAGGGCGATTTCACTGAGGTCATTAGTTCATTTTAAAATCATCCCCCAAAAGAAGACAATGCATGCGTGGAGTACAATGCCAATCACCTGTGAAACTGATATTTTATCAAGTGAAAGAATGAACACAACGATTCGTACTAAAGAGCGCAATGAAACGTAATATTTTCTACTATGAGCATTGATCGAGGGATAACCTAGAAACAAATTTGGCTACAGGAAGTGTCACGTAGCCAATACATAATACACAGTTATTATGCGTTAGCGATTTTCTTCAAGGTATAAAATATCAGGGTGGTTGCATTTTTGCAGATACTGGTTTAGAATTTTAAATTAATACGACAATATAAAACATTATTATATGATATTAGTGCTACACCATTCCAGATAACCATTTGTATACTTATAAATATGCTATAAGAGGAAATTACAATTTTGAATCTACAAAATTATAATCATAATCATGTATCCCTATGGGCGAACATGCCCATTACCATAGGGCGAATGTGCCTCATAGCACAATAAGGGCTCTTGCCAAAACACGACTAGAGGAAAGCTCGAGGAAAGAGCGGGGAAATTGCGATCCTTCTTTCTATATTGTTAAAAGGAGTGACAGAGGATCGGTGATTAATACCTCACTGCCTGGGTAGTTCAAAGTAGACGGTTGTGCGTGGGGTTATCTGTGGAAATCTTGTTGTGTTGTTATTATCATGATTATACTATAATTGCACCACATCCATGTTATCATTCGGTATGTTACCGATATTGACATATCTAGTCAATTAGTTTGTATTCAGATTTCAGATAATAGTGCAACATTTAGGGGTTCAATAAGGTTTCAGAGTTGGTTATCTTGAATCGACAACGGTAAGACGGGTTTAAAATAAAATAAAACCGTCTTACCGTTGATTCAAGATAACTTTTCAAGATTCAAGATAACTTTTCAAGATTCAAGATAACTTTTCAAGATTTAAGATAACTTTTGCGGTCGTCGGTGACTGAGCCAGGGATCTAGCGGTTCCGAGCGGTGGGTGAACGAATGTGCAAGCTGGTATGAACAAACGGGGATTGCAGAGTTCAGAAATCAATTGAAATGACATAATTATGTGTCTTGGGAATTTGTATACGGAGGATGTGGAATAACATAACAGACATTTGTATGACCGATCTCATACATACCCCCAAAAATTGCTTTATTGAACCATGGTCATGGATGAACCAATTAATGCAAGTTGGGCCTATTTTTTTGAAAAGTTGACATTTGACGGCTAGGCCTAGAGCTTTTTTCGTTCTGATTTCTGCGCAATCGACACTTTTGCGGATAGACTGTTTTGTATGACCGATCTCATAAGTAACATAAAGAATGTCATTATTTAACCAAATAATGCAATTTGGCGGCTAGGCCTTTGACGGCTAGGCCTAGAGCTTTTTTCGTTCTGATTTCTGCGCTAACGACACTTTTGCGACCGATCTCATAAGTAACACAAAGAATGTCATTATTTAACCAAATAATGCAATTTGGGCCTGTTTAATAAAATGACATTTGACGGTTTAGGCCTATACTCAAAACAAAAAAAATCACTCAATTTTCTACGGGAACGACACTTTTTTTTCGTAAAATTGATTGCGGATAGACTGTTTTGTATGGTAACATTCTTTGGAAATCTTTAGCGGTTCCCTCTATTAACTATGCATGCTCGGTATGGACCTGTGGTAGCAAGGCTGATAGCAATAAAATAGAGAATTTGCAACTACAAATGGCAAGATATATCTTGAAGGCACCCCGTAACACGCCGGGCGTAGCCCTCTATGGCGACTTGGGGTGGAACCCCATCGCCTCCCTTCAAGATGTTCACAGAATTAGGTATCTTGCACGACTCTCTAATCTAGAGATGCACCGTTGGCCAAAACTTATGTTAAACGCTCTAATGAATCTAAACTGCGACATGGACCATATCAGGTTCAAATGGTTGTCGTCGATTAGAGATACGCTTAAAAGATGCGACATGGAATACATTATTAATGACGCCCCCACAAGTCCACGCTGGGTCAACACATTTAAGCGCATTAATAAGATTGTCTGTCATAATGTATGGAGTAACACTGTTAGGGAAAAATCTTCTCTTAGCGACTATTTGCAGTTTAAAAAAACCGTTCAATTGGAAGACTATCTTTTAGACAAAACTGATTTCTTTGGTTGTAGTCTAAAATTCAAAGCGCGATCAAACACGCTTCCATTGGAACATAGAATACGCAAATAGTCTTCAAATAATAAGGATGGTAAATGTATGCTTTGTAATGATGATTCAATGGAAGACTTAAGACATTTCTTATTTACATGTAGATCACTGAATGAGATAAGGGTCGAGGGATATATCAAACTCGAAAATAACCTATGCAACGATGGTTTAGTGATGTTTGGCTGGAATTTATTATCAGTAATCTGGATTCAAAATTGTATATAATGCTAGGTTGTCCAATTAATATCACCACGCCTTACAGACACACTAAAGCTGCCCGTTCTGCATACGCTATCCTTGACCAATTCTGCAAATCATACCTTAAACGTGCGTGGGCTGTTAGATGTAATATTATGAACTCAAAGTGAATCTATTGAGACTATTGTATACATGACTATAATTTTTAATGTTCTTTCGTTTTTGTCAATTATTGTATGTATATATTATGAACGCACCGTCGGGTAGACGGGTGCCACTGTTGTAAAAGTGTATGTTCAAATAAATAAATAAAATAATAAAATAAAAAATATGACCGATCTCATACGTAACCAAAAAATAGCATTATTGAACCAAATAATGTAATTTAGGCCTGTTTTTTTTAAAAAAAATGACATTTGGTTAGGCCACTAAAAATTAAAAACAATTAAAATTGCTCCAATTTCTATGCAAACAACATTTTTGTCGCAAAAGTGATTGCGGATAGACTGTTTTGTATGACCGATCTCATATGTAACATAAAATATCATTATTGAACCAAATAATGCAATTTGGGTTTATTTTCACAACATTAATGGACATGTATGGGCTAAATGCTATTTTTTTTTTTACTGAAATGCCGAATGTGGCATACGTTATATTTCAAAATCAAGTTTGAAAGCTCACATTAGCCCCGCCATTAGCGGCCTGTGAAATATGTTGATATGTTTAGGTAGGCTTAGTTGTTTTCTACATGAAAATACCACTGATTTTTTTTCGTTGAGCTTTAATATGTTAATGATCAAGAAATCGTAATTTTTCGAGCAATAGTTTTACGGTATCGATCGAAGCTGTTCAGTGGCGAGAAAGGTGAAGTGGTCGCAACTCGCGACCAGCTGTTTGTGACGCACGAACTTGAAAACTGTTTCATCGTAATTCAATGAATCCGTGGGACTGAAACCGCCGTGAGTGGCAACATAAAGCTTCCCTACATCCCTGTTTATTTACTTTTATCAAATAAAGGCTAAACTTGTCAAGTCTGGTCAAGTGTAACTGTGCATGCGCAACATGTTGTCATCTGATATGAAAACCTCGCCGAAGGGAAACTCTGTCGGAGTGCCGTACGCATCGCCGTATTTTTTATTTCATTATTTGCTTTTTAGTCATTGGCATTACGAAAAATATAAAACATTGGTATAAAGAATGTAAATGAATGAACTGACGACACTAAAGATGAGACCCTGAGGAATGTACACACGGCACACTATACGTTGTCCTGTCATACCATGATTTTATTTTTGGATTTTGATACCATGTTTATTCCCTAAGTAATATTTTAAAGATACCAGTACGATAGTAGACCCATATATAAATAAAGACCATACTTTATATTCGTGCGCAATAATTACACAGGCTACAATTGCTCAATAGTAAAATGGTTATAAGTATCAGTGCTGGAAACAATTATGTCAATTTTAATAAGTAATATTTCATTGTATCCCAAGCCTTTATATAGAGGTTGTGTTGTGCGTGACTCCAAACAAAAGCTTTGAACCAGCATCTTTCATCGTATTGCGTGGTGTAGTCAGTCAGCTGTAGAACGGGGCCCCGTTTCAATTGAGGGCGCTCTAAAACGAAGGGTGTACGTAACCAAGGTAACGCACACCCGTCAATTTTCGCAATGATTGAATTTTCGCCGTTTACCCCCAATTATCTGCATAAAAAGTAACTATCCATCGAGTTGAGGGCAGCATAAGGTACCAGAAGTATTTGCGACATCCAGTTCGATGATTTAATTTAACCTTTGACCCCAACATCACACGACACAAGCTAAAATTATGTCTTTTTTGACCGGTTTTCTGCGATGAGACCACCATTTTCTACACGAGATTACACCATTTTATATAATTTTTGGGGTAAGTGTGATAATTTGTACATTAAATATATGCTCTATAGTATTCAAAAGTGATGCCTTTGTAACGGTTATCTCTGTGATAAGAGAGTTATTTCGTTGTTTGAAGTGTTTTCTGTTCGTATTCCGGCGGGCGACGGACTTCCGTCACTTGATGAATCGCCGTGTAAAAAATGAAGGCAGTGCGTCACTAAATAGAGCGCCCTCAATTGAAACGGGGCCCCGTTCTACAGCTGACTTGTAGTCTATTCAAGAAGATGCTGTAACAACCTATGATAGACGATAGGCATACACGTGGATGTACGTTGGGGTGAGCGCATAATGCTGCTGTTGAATGTAGTTGACTATACATGTATGCCGCCCTATCAACGGTAAACTACGTCATATGCACAACCTCTATTTCTACATGTTTAGCTATATAAGGTACACTGTAAAATTTTCGGACGCCTGACGCGTAATTTTGGTGTGCAATGAACACTAGGTGTTAAGTCTTTGAACACTAACCAAGTTTACTTGAACATAATGTGTGTTAAAATCTTAACACCTAGTGTTCAATATCAGTTCGAAAGTTTAACACTAAATGTTCAGTATTCCATAAAGCTAGTAACATCCGTGTTACGATTGTTAAATACATTTTATATGTTGAAGTTGAGGAGATGAGGTAAATAATAAGACCCTCAAACAAATTTGAACGTTTAAAACAGTATTGTCTTCATGAGCTGAGTATCTCAAGTGCATAGGCCTACATGCATCATGTTTTAAGCCAATCTATCGGCAAACACGCTCCCTAAATCATGTAATTATGATTTATTGGACCGTCGCGATGAGGCAAGCATACCAGCAACATACCAGCAACACCAATAAAATATTGAAAAATAAAAAATAAAATGTTATTCAAATGACAATATAATAGTGTTCTGTTTGAGAACATGAAATGAACACTGGTGTTCAAATGATGTTCAGCTCTTGAATGCAAGTGTTCTATTTGAGAACATATTGTATAAACACTGGTATTCAAATCAAGAACATCCGTGTGTAAATAGCCATAATGCATTGCGTTCCCGCCTTTATGTTTTCGACGATCGAATTTGCCTTGCAGTGCACGGAAAACTGGAAAAGTCTAAGGTTAGAATCCGTTTAAATCCGTGCCGTTATTGTTGTTATTTTTATCAATAGTATTACTATCAAATAGTACATACCATAAAGACAAAATCTAAGTGTTTTTTGCACAGCTTTCTCCTCTGTATCGATCAGAATCAGTGAATTTTGTGTGAATTAAACATATCAATAAGCTTATTTAATTCTAAAGGTTCTGGTGTGCCCAAAGTATAAATTATTCGTTTGTGAGTAATCCTGCAGTGTTATTTCCCTGAAAATGAAATAATTGAGGGTATGCTTAAAGTTTAATTTGGCTTTAATATAGGTTTTATTTTATTTTGGGCTATATCTTGCCAGACGTCCCTATAACTGTCTTTATGGTATGTACTATTTGATATTAATACTAACGATAAAAATAACTACTATAACAACACGGATATAAATGGATTCTTACCTTTTACTTCTCCAGTTTTCCGAGCACTGCAATCTTGACACTTTGTTTAGCCTAGTGTTCTCATTTTACACACTCTCATATTGAACACATCCAGAACGCGTTCTGGGAGCAGGTGTTCAATTGTAACAGTTCTGGAACACTTGAGGGTGTGCAACTTAAAAGGTGTTAACACTCAGAACATGTAATGTTCTCATTTAACACACTCTCATATTGAACACATTAATTACATGTTCTGAGTGTTAACACTTTTTAAGTTGCACACCCTCAAGTGTTCCAGAACTGTTACAATTGAACACCTGCTCCCAGAACGCGTTCTGCTCACATAAAAGTGTTCAAAACCTGAACACTTAATGTGTTCAACTGTCAAACACCAAGTGTTCCAAATGTGAACGTCTATATGTCAATATGGTGTTCATGGTTTTAATACCCAGTGTTAAAAAGTAGAACATAAAAGGTGTTCCCAAACTGTTACAGAAAATGTGTTTAAAACATGTTCATTCTTTTAACATCAGGCGTCCAAAAAATTTACAGTGTACTTGGTACTTAGTAGTGTAATCCATATACAGCTGTAAAGCTAAACTTGGATGTGGTGCAGTGATGACGTCATACAGCAAGTGTGTGCAAGTAAAAAGGTGGACAATGGAGAGAGAATAAGACGATCCCCAGAACAAATAATGGTGATGACCAAGGGCGTCCCCAGAGGGGGGTGTGGGGGGGGGGGGGGTGTCACACCCCCCCCCCCCCCCCCCCCCATTCATCAAATCTGTCGGCAACATTATGGTGCTGTGGGCAAATCAAAGGAAGGAGGAAGAAAAGGGAGAAAGAAAAAAAGGAAAGAGAAAGAAAAAAGGGAAAGAAAGAAGGGGAGAAAGAGAAAGGAAAAGGGAAAGGAAAGAGGAAAGAAAGAAAGAAAGAAAAAAAGAAAAAAGAAAGAAAGAGAAAGGAAAGAGGAAAGAAAGAAAGGAAAAGGGGAAGAAAGAAAGAAAGAAAGCCCTATAAAAATTATCGTATGCGCAAATGATAATGTTGTGTCGGCATATATGTTATGTTAACACAAATCAAATCAAAAATGAACATTAGGCAATGTAGGCATAGCCGCATATGAATTTGTAGGCACTGTGAACGAGCCCATTTTTATGAGATTTTGTGTCGGCGCACATGAACAGCCTATAGCCCTAGGCCCAAGTCTTTGTTTTGCTCATTGTCAAGACACGCAAAAAAATTGTGGCGGAATAGTATAGGCCTAGGCTAGGCCTAACGGGCAATGTGTGGGACCTGTATTGCTCTTTTATTATACTAACTAGGCCTATTTCATTGTCGTTGTCAATGCAAACCCAAGTCAATAATGTCGCCAATGGCCAATCATGTTGGCACATAGGTTACGAAATATCAAATAATTCGCCTATAATTATGTAAGTTGATGTAGGCCAATTGCTCTCATTGTACTGAGTGTAGACTCTGCAAGCCCACTATCAGTCTATCGCAAAAGTAAGTCCAACTCCAACGTTTAGGTGTCTTTTTTTCTATTGAACGTTTAGGTGTCAATGCAAAGTAAGAACTTATAAGTAGACTCTGTCCTAACTTCGACTTGAACAATGCAAATTATCATTATAATTAAGACAATAAGCACAGCTGTCGTTATTTTGCGTGAGACCAGGATTTGTGTGTGCATGGTATAGCATCCCCGTAAGACACTTTTGCCCAAGGGGGGGGGGGGGGGGGGGGGGGGGGGGGGGGGGGGGGGGGGGGGGGGGGGGGGCGTTTTCACCAAAATTTTCGTAAAAGGTTGCCCTAAATTTTTTCCTAGTCAGTCACCTCGTGAATTTCACGGAAGTGGGGGGGGGGGGGGGTAAAAGTCAAAAAAAATTCGCACGTCAAAAAATTTCGCACGGACACAAGATTTCGCAGTTTTGCAGTCCAAAAAGCACTGTAGTCAATGTTTTATGAGTAGTTTTACTATCATTGATATTTGAAACTAAGAAAAAGGGGGGGGGGGGGGGGGGGGGGGCGATCGCAACCGTCGCCCCCCCCCCCCCATCTGACGGGCCGGTATAGGTCTATGTAGATGTCGGACATACAGGCTGTAGGCCTATCATGCCTATACTGAACATTTGACGATGTTTTGTTAACATTATTCAACAAAAACATGATGGCTTCAGGAAAGTGTTCCATGACCATTTTAGTTTAAAACTGAAAATCTTTGTGCGCTTCGCGCGCATTCTTTCTACAGGTTCCAACATTATAATGGATCTCGAACCAACCAAATATTATACGGGGGACGTTAAAAACGTCATACTGGAC
>CM069450.1:4508001-4629001 GCA_035610835.1 Ophiura sarsii | reverse complement strand
CACCATAACATTAAAAAAGAGATTGTATGTCAGCATTGTCCGCCTTTACAAATGTAACAATAAAATACAACTATCATACACGTATACAGAATATCAGACACGTTGCACCTCCGCGTGCATAACGGGTCGAGTTATTAAATATCAATTGATTTTCAAACTTACGGGGTTTTTTTGTTTTTTTGTTTTTTTAAGTCCGTTCCGAAGAATTCCGTCCTATAAAACCAGAACACTTAAAAAAAAAGTTGGTTTGATTAAGAGAGTAGGACAATTTAAAGTAAAATAAATTGAAGAAGAAATTTTGAAATAAAACTTTGTATTTTTAATTGTTGTAATTTTATCAGTAAAACACCGGGAAATTAATTTATTAATTAAAAAACAAGATGTACAAGAAAAGTCCTTACTTAGGGAGATCAGACGCTACCAGAAGAGTACAGAACTTCTCATTCGCAAACTGCCGTTTCAACGCTTAGTTCGACAGATCGCCCAGGATTTCAAGACGGGGCTGCGTTTCCAGACCTCGGCCGTTCTAGCCCTTCAAGAAGCCAGCGAAGCATATTTAGTGGGACTCTTCGAAGATACCAACTTGTGTGCCATTGGGGTGGGGTGGGGTGGGGTGGGTGTGATATTCAGTGGCAAGGAGAAATGTTTAGCGAGTAGGACTACTGGTATATGACCAATTATTACCATGATTACAAGCTCATAGCAGTTAAGTCGCGGGCGTTTATTGAGTTAAATGTCGGATTGGGTGGGGTTGAGAGGGGGGGGTGGGGTTGGTGGATGCGGTAGGGGGTGGGGTTGGTGGGTGCGGTAGGGGGTGGGGTTGGTGGGTGCGGTAGTGTTATTCTAATGAAATAAACATACAACCGTGGAAGGGCGGTTTCATAGAGGAATTTATTGGTGAGTTGTGGATCCGTTTCGCATTTTTGTATTTTGCGCAACAGATTTTAATTAGAGAACGGAATTCTTGAGTGGATTTTGGATTAGCATGAGTGTTATTCTACTACATTTAACATAACCGTCAAAGGGCGGCTTCATAGAGGAATTTATTGGTGATTTGGGGATCCGTTTCGCATTTTTGTATTTTGCGCAACAGATTTTAATTAGAGAACGGAATTCTTGAGTGGATTTTGGTTTGGCATGAGTGTTATTCTACTACATTAAACATATCCGTCAAAGGGCGGCTTCATAAATGAATTTATTGGTGAGTTGTGGAATTCTTGAGTGGATTTTGGTTTGGCATGAGTGTTATTCTACTACATTAAACATATCCGTCAAAGGGCGGCTTCATAGAGGAATTTATTGGTGAGTTGTGGATCTTTTATAAATGTTGGGAGGGTACCAAGGGTACCTGCTTTCGGACTAAATGAACTGGCTCTATTTAAAACACCGATTGCGGTCTGCTTAC
This sequence comes from Ophiura sarsii, assembly GCA_035610835.1. Classification (NCBI taxonomy): domain Eukaryota; kingdom Metazoa; phylum Echinodermata; class Ophiuroidea; order Amphilepidida; family Ophiuridae; genus Ophiura; species Ophiura sarsii. Next base: position 4,627,596 of record CM069450.1, on the reverse strand, counting down.
AATTAGAAATTCAAAAACTGGAAAGTCTAAAACAAGAAGCAACCAAAAACAGAAAACATTTATCTAATAAATTAAATAAATTTGAAGAATAGGCGCCACGCGGCAAAAACTTGTGCCGTGTGGGAACTTTTCAGAATCAATCAAATTATCTTTCTGAAAGATATCATAGTTTTATTTCGTAAAAACTGAACTGAAAGTATACTCATTACTGAGAATGATACATTAGGTTTATTCCGTAAAACTTAATAGGAGTGAATATTATTCGTTTCTTTGAATAATAAAGAATGTTTTTAATCATTCTTATGAATGAGACAAGGTTTAGAGGAACCAACAAATGTTCCGTTCAAAAATATAAAGCTTTCTTGCTTTAAGATGTAAATTCAATTCTTTGAATAAATCCATGTAAAGGAGGGGTTTCATAAACTTGAGACCCAGTTCACTCAAAAGCTGACTTGCTTTACAAAATGTAACTTTATTTGAGAGAGGATAGGCTTTTTATTTTATTTGATGACTCAAAGCTTCTTTGCTTGCTTTTAAGTTTTTATTAAATAACGAATTTAAATTTTAATTTATTATTCATAACTTTGAATATGTAATTTAATAATACTCTGACATTTCACAAATCTCTTTTTGGAAGGTAGGGTGGCTCTGAAAAGAGCCGTTGGAATTAGAGGCCATTGCTGCCTCCGTTAAAAAGTGGCTCTGAAAGAGCCGTTGAGATGATTAGAGGTATCTACTGCCTCTGCTGTTCAGTTGGTCTCTGCCAATTTCCCTGGCGATGATTGGGGTTGTACCGGCGGGTATCTTGCCGGCTTCTTTTTGCTGGGTGGTCCTCTCGGCTCTGTTGGAAGTTCTGTTTTCGTTTCTTGGGTTGTCGTCGCTGCTCTATTTTTATAAATGTTGGGAGGGTACCAAGGGTACCTGCTTTCGGACTAAATGAACTGGCTCTATTTAAAACACCGATTGCGGTCTGCTTACAATTAGAAATTCAAAAACTGGAAAGTCTAAAACAAGAAGCAACCAAAAACAGAAAACATTTATCTAATAAATTAAATAAATTTGAAGAATAGGCGCCACGCGGCAAAAACTTGTGCCGTGTGGGAACTTTTCAGAATCAATCAAATTATCTTTCTGAAAGATATCATAGTTTTATTTCGTAAAAACTGAACTGAAAGTATACTCATTACTGAGAATGATACATTAGGTTTATTCCGTAAAACTTAATAGGAGTGAATATTATTCGTTTCTTTGAATAATAAAGAATGTTTTTAATCATTCTTATGAATGAGACAAGGTTTAGAGGAACCAACAAATGTTCCGTTCAAAAATATAAAGCTTTCTTGCTTTAAGATGTAAATTCAATTCTTTGAATAAATACATGTAAAGGAGGGGTTTCATAAACTTGAGACCCAGTTCACTCAAAAGCTGACTTGCTTTACAAAATGTAACTTTATTTGAGAGAGGATAGGCTTTTTATTTTATTTGATGACTCAAAGCTTCTTTGCTTGCTTTTAAGTTTTTATTAAATAACGAATTTAAATTTAAATTTATTATTCATAACTTTGAATATGTAATTTAATAATACTCTGACATTTCACAAATCTCTTTTTGGAAGGTAGGGTGGCTCTGAAAAGAGCCGTTGGAATTAGAGGCCATTGCTGCCTCCGTTAAAAAGTGGCTCTGAAAGAGCCGTTGAGATGATTAGAGGTATCTACTGCCTCTGCTGTTCAGTTGGACTCTGCCAATTTCCCCGGCGATGATTGGGGTTGTACCGGCGGGTATCTTGCCGGCTTCTTTTTGCTGGGTGGTCCTCTCGGCTCTGTTGGAAGTTCTGTTTTCGTTTCTTGGGTTGTCGTCGCTGCTCTATCAGGCTGTCTATATTTTTATTCATTGCAAAACACTCGTTGAGAAAGTAGGATAGCGCCGTCTCCACTTCTACCTCCGGGACGTTCTTTTTCATTTTGTCGTTGGCTCTCTGCATTTCGGATTCCACTCGGCCCAGCGCGTCCGGCAAGACAACTTCCTCCAAATCCGTCACCCACAGGTCCAGGAACTCGTTTGTGTGTAGAGAAATCTTCTACTTCATCTCCTGCCAAGTCTGTGCAGTCGAGCCCTGATTGTTCACATAACACCAGGTCAACCCCAACGCAAAGAATCACCGCCCCGTGGTCAAGCACTTTCCAAAGTAAGCAAAACTGAGGTTGGTGACCACCTACAAGTAGTGGAGCGCGCCGTAGTGGCCCACGCTATCTTGAAGCAAAAGCACAAAAAGTTGCAAGAAATGCTTTTAGGCGAAAGGGAGGTTCCAAAAGAATTGCGAGGTGACCGGGGTCTACCCGGCCTTGCTCCTGGCTGTAAGTTTTCAGCCAGGGCGAGGATGCAAGCCGAGGAACTTCAAAAAGCACACACAAACGAGTTCCTGGACCTGTGGGTGACGGACTTAGAGGAAGTTGTCTTGCCGGACGCGCTGGGCCGAGTGGAATCCGAAATGCAGAGAGCCAACGACAAAATGAAAAAGAACGTCCCGGAGGTAGAAGTGGAGACGGCGCTATCCTACTTTCTCAACGAGTGTTTTGCAATGAATAAAAATATAGACAGCCTGATAGAGCAGCGACGACAACCCAAGAAACGAAAGCAGAACTTCCAACAGAGCCGAGAGGACCACCCAGCAAAAAGAAGCCGGCAAGATACCCGCCGGTACAACCCCAATCATCGCCGGGGAAATTGGCAGAGACCAACTGAACAGCAGAGGCAGTAGATACCTCTGTTCATCACAAAGGCTCTTTCAGAGCCACTTTTCTTCAGAGGCAGCATTGTCCTCTGATTCCAACGGCTCTTTTCAGAGCCACCCTATCTTCCAAAAAGAGTTTTGTGAAATGTCAGAGTATTATTAAATTACATATTCAAAGTTATGAATAATAAATTAAAATTTAAATTCGTTATTTAATAAAAACTTAAAAGCAAGCAAAGAAGCTTTGAGTCATCAAATAAAATAAAAAGCCTATCCTCTCTCAAATAAAGTTACATTTTGTAAAGCAAGTCAGCTTTTGAATGAACTGGGTCTCAAGTTTATGAAACCTCTCCTTTCCGTGTATTTATTCAAAGAATTGAATTTACATCTTAAAGCAAGAAAGCTTTCTATTTTTTTTAAAAAAAGGACCATTTGTTGGTTCCTCTTAACCTTGTCTCTTTCATAAGAATGATTAAAAACATTCTTTATTATTCAAAGAAACGAATAACATCCATTCCTGTAAAGTTTTACGGAATAAACCTAATGTATCATTCACAGTAATGAGTATACTTTAAGTTCAGTTTATACGAAATAAATGATATCTTTCAGAAAGATAATTTGGTTGATTCTGATAAGTTCACACAAGGCATAGTTTTTGCCGCGTGGCGCCTATTCTTCTAATTTATTTAATTTATTAAATAAATGTTTTCTGTATTTGGTTGCTTCATGTTTTAGAATTTCCAGCTTGAATTTCTAAATGTAGGCATTCCACAATCGGTGTTTTAAATGGTGCTATTTTAATTAGTCCGAAAGCAGGTACTCTTGATACCCTCCCACTTTATTATAAAAGGATTCAATCGTCATCATGAATACACTCAGCTCTACGTTCACCAGCGCACTCAACATGTCCTCAACAGCATCACGACAGAAATCTTCTACTACATCTCCTGCCAAGTCTGTGCAGTCGAGCCCTGATAGTTCACCTATAACACCAGGTCAACCCCAACGCAAAGAATCACCGCCCCGTGGTCAAGCACTTTCCAAAGTAAGCAAAACTGAGGTTGGTGACCACCTACAAGTAGTGGAGCGCGCCGTAGTGGCCCACGCTATCTTGAAGCAAAAGCACAAAAAGTTGCAAGAAATGCTTTTAGGCGAAAGGGAGGTTCCAAAAGAATTGCGAGGTGACCGGGGTCTACCCGGCCTTGCTCCTGGCTGTAAGTTTTCAGCCAGGGCGAGGATGCAAGCCGAGGAACTTCAAAAAGCACACACAAACGAGTTCCTGGACCTGTGGGTGACGGACTTAGAGGAAGTTGTCTTGCCGGACGCGCTGGGCCGAGTGGAATCCGAAATGCAGAGAGCCAACGACAAAATGAAAAAGAACGTCCCGGAGGTAGAAGTGGAGACGGCGCTATCCTACTTTCTCAACGAGTGTTTTGCAATGAATAAAAATATAGACAGCCTGATAGAGCAGCGACGACAACCCAAGAAACGAAAACAGAACTTCCAACAGAGCCGAGAGGACCACCCAGCAAAAAGAAGCCGGCAAGATACCCGCCGGTACAACCCCAATCATCGCCGGGGAAATTGGCAGAGACCAACTGAACAGCAGAGGCAGTAGATACCTCTGTTCATCACAACGGCTCTTTCAGAGCCACTTTTCTTCAGAGGCAGCATTGCCCTCTGATTCCAACGGCTCTTTTCAGAGCCACCCTATCTTCCAAAAAGAGATTTGTGAAATGTCAGAGTATTATTAAATTACATATTCAAAGTTATGAATAATAAATTAAAATTTAAATTCGTTATTTAATAAAAACTTAAAAGCAAGCAAAGAAGCTTTGAGTCATCAAATAAAATAAAAAGCCTATCCTCTCTCAAATAAAGTTACATTTTGTAAAGCAAGTCAGCTTTTGAGTGAACTGGGTCTCAAGTTTATGAAACCCCTCCTTTACATGTATTTATTCAAAGAATTGAATTTACATCTTAAAGCAAGAAAGCTTTATATTTTTGAACGGAACATTTGTTGGTTCCTCTAAACCTTGTCTCATTCATAAGAATGATTAAAAACATTCTTTATTATTCAAAGAAACGAATAATATTCACTCCTATTAAGTTTTACGGAATAAACCTAATGTATCATTCTCAGTAATGAGTATACTTTCAGTTCAGTTTTTACGAAATAAAACTATGATATCTTTCAGAAAGATAATTTGATTGATTCTGAAAAGTTCCCACACGGCACAAGTTTTTGCCGCGTGGCGCCTATTCTTCAAATTTATTTAATTTATTAAATAAATGTTTTCTGTTTTTGGTTGCTTCTTGTTTTAGACTTTCCAGTTTTTGAATTTCTAATTGTAAGCAGACCGCAATCGGTGTTTTAAATAGAGCCAGTTCATTTAGTCCGAAAGCAGGTACCCTTGGTACCCTCCCAACATTTATAAAATATAAAGAGTGGAATCCGAAATGCAGAGAGCCAACGACAAAATGAAAAAGAACGTCCCGGAAGGTAGAAGTGGAGACGGCGCTATCCTACTTTCTCAACGAGTGTTTTGCAATGAATAAAAATATAGACAGCCTGATAGAGCAGCGACGACAACCCAAGAAACGAAAACAGAACTTCCAACAGAGCCGAGAGGACCACCCAGCAAAAAGAAGCCGGCACTATACCCGCCGGTACAACCCCAATCATCGCCGGGGAAATTGGCAGAGACCAACTGAACAGCAGAGGCAGTAGATACCTCTAATCATCTCAACGGCTCTTTCAGAGCCACTTTTTAACGGAGGCAGCAATGGCCTCTAATTCCAACGGCTCTTTTCAGAGCCACCCTACCTTCCAAAAAGAGATTTGTGAAATGTCAGAGTATTATTAAATTACATATTCAAAGTTATGAATAATAAATTAAAATTTAAATTCGTTATTTAATAAAAACTTAAAAGCAAGCAAAGAAGCTTTGAGTCATCAAATAAAATAAAAAGCCTATCCTCTCTCAAATAAAGTTACATTTTGTAAAGCAAGTCAGCTTTTGAGTGAACTGGGTCTCAAGTTTATGAAACCCCTCCTTTACATGTATTTATTCAAAGAATTGAATTTACATCTTAAAGCAAGAAAGCTTTATATTTTTGAACGGAACATTTGTTGGTTCCTCTAAACCTTGTCTCATTCATAAGAATGATTAAAAACATTCTTTATTATTCAAAGAAACGAATAATATTCACTCCTATTAAGTTTTACGGAATAAACCTAATGTATCATTCTCAGTAATGAGTATACTTTCAGTTCAGTTTTTACGAAATAAAACTATGATATCTTTCAGAAAGATAATTTGATTGATTCTGAAAAGTTCCCACACGGCACAAGTTTTTGCCGCGTGGCGCCTATTCTTCAAATTTATTTAATTTATTAGATAAATGTTTTCTGTTTTTGGTTGCTTCTTGTTTTAGACTTTCCAGTTTTTGAATTTCTAATTGTAAGCAGACCGCAATCGGTGTTTTAAATAGAGCCAGTTCATTTAGTCCGAAAGCAGGTACCCTTGGTACCCTCCCAACATTTATAAAATTCTTAACTCTGACTCCGTCGAGGCAACAAGTCACTCTATGCTCTAAGCTTCAGAGCAATTTTCTCATATTAACAGACCAAGAATATGGGTCGTTATCATAGAAAAAACACCGGCAAAAGTGTAAGCCACGCACGGCTTTACCAAACACAACGTAAAGTGTTACAAGCTAAAGTTAAAGAAGAAAGTTATCTTCCCTTAGTCAACATAGCCAAACAATTTGTAATAAATTTGTCAAAGTATAAACCGACAAATACAGAATTCCTCGCTCTTGGGAAAGGCCTCAATTTCATTCCAAATCCAAATAAACCAAGTAAAAGTGTTTTTATGGATGCTGCAGACGTGTTAAAAAGAACTATGCGTATTAGATTTCTTGCGTCCATAAAACGGTGGGAACCAAGACACAAATTTAGGAACCCATCTACCTGGACCCCAGGATCAGTGCCAAGTATGGCATTGGAAAACTACCTAGAAGGTATGAGAACGGAGCTAAGCAAAGTTCCGATAAAAAACGTACAACCCAACATCACTATAGCCGAGTCACGAGCTATTAAAAGACTTAAAAACAACACTAACATAGTCTTAAAGAAATTTGATAAAGGAAGAGGTATCTGTATCATGTCCAGAGAGGACTACATTAAAGAAGGTTTACGCCAACTTCAAGATAGAAAATCATATCTAAGACTAGATTATGACATGACATCCCATACGGCCGAAATGGTCAATGAATTAGTATGTGAAATGTTCAAAGCCAAGCAAATAGACAAGGCTCTGACTGATTATCTAGATCCAAAAACTAGTAACGAAAAGAAAACCCCGGTTTTCTTTATGCTTCCTAAAATTCACAAGAAAGTGAAATTACCTGGCCAAGTTTTTATAGGAAGGCCAGTCATTTCTTCAGTTTCATCACCGCTAAATAGAATAGCGGAATTTTTAGACTTTTACCTACTACCAGAGGTGAAAAAATCACCAGCATATTTGAAAGATACGGCTGACACGATTAGAAAGGTTGAGAATTTGGTTCTACCAAAAGAAATATTGCTAGTTTGCATAGATGTCGAAAGCATGTTTACGGCAATTCCTCAAGAGGAAGCTTATGAGATCGCAATGGAAACGCTCGCGAAAGTCGATCCACGCTCTTGCAAACCTAAAATGCCTAGTTTGGCGTTCATGAGTAAACTGATCAAATTAGTTTTATACCGCAACGCATTTCAATTCAACCAAGATTTCTTCCTTCAAACAGCTGGATGTCCAATGGGACTAAAAAGTAGCCCTAGTTTGTGCTGCTTGGTAGTAAATAAACTTGTTCAAAGAATTATGAACATGGATGAAAACGTTATTTCGTTTTACATTTACATGGACGACTGTTTTCTAACCTGGAAAGGTTCGCAAACAGATTTGGAAGCTTTTATTGCTAGAATAAATAATCTACACCCGACTTTAAAGTTCACATACTCAGCATCAACACAAGAAATCCAGTTTCTGGATTTAATAATCTACAAAGGGGAGCGTTTCAGAACGCTGAACATCTTAGATGTTAGATGTTTCACCAAACCCACAGAAACGTGGTGTTATCTAGATAGATCATCATGCCATAATCCCGCAGTTTTTAAAGGGTTTATCAAAGGCGAACTCATCAGATACGTACGCAACTCGAACAATCTTCAATCATACGAAGACAAGAAAGACATCTTCACAGAAAAACTCTTAGCAAGAGGTTACAGTATAACAGAAATACGCAAAGCAGCAAGCGAAGTTGCTTTTCAAGATAGAAACCAATTCATTACAGAAAAACCAAGCAAAGACAAAATTCCGCTAGTTTTCAAAATGAATTATTACCCACACACATCGCAACCAAACACATCAAGAATGCACTCCAAAAGCACTGGGACATTATCCAAGAACAGCCTGAACTTAAGAAAGTTTTCCCAGATCTTCCTATTATAGCTTATAGTAGGACAGAAAATCTACGGGATTCTTTGGTCAAGGCACGACTACAAGTTCTAGATAATGAAGTAGAATATCACGACGACGATCCACGCGAAGGATCTCAAACTCTACACATGTTAGAGGACCTCCTTTTGGAGAGTCGGGGAATAGAAGAATTTTTTCCGTCGCCATCTTTTAAGAACGACGATTTTCCCCTCTGATTCATAGATTTTGAATTAGTTACTATATAAGGATTTGGGACAAATTTTTCCCTTATAAAATTAATCATAAGATTAACCCTACACACGGTCAGTTAACCGTAAGTTTACACGGAAGTTTTCCCGTGGGCATTTTTCAGAGCCACCAAAGTTACATAGTGGACTACACACGGTCAGTTAACCGTAAGTTTACACGGAAGTTTTCCCGTGGGCATTTTTCAGAGCCACCAAAGTTACATAGTGGACTAGTTAGTCCTCATTTTAAAGAGTTATACGGCTCACCAACTGGTCACCCGTATTTTAACCAAGTTGTACTACGCATTTTAAGTACTACTTTTAATACATATGAATTACTACGGTAAACAAGCGAGTTTACCGTTGATGTCATTTTTCTATTACTAGTTATATGAAAAATACATCACAGGAAGAAAGATAATTTTCTTCTCTCAGATTTTAATTTATCTGTTGAAATTAGCATTGGTCTTATAATAGGCCTAAGCAGTATGTTACTGATGAGGAAGTGTCCGAAACATATGTCTAATAAACTGCATGCCAAAACCAGAACCAGTGTGTTACGGGTTTTTACTTTTTTCAAATCTTATAGGTGAAGATTACACCTATATTTCATATGATTTTACTCTTTATCAAAAATATTTTTGCCAACCTTTTTAGTAGGAAGAATATCTCCTTATAGTTGATGTTCTACTCTCCTATTATTTTTGGTTTATTTTATTTATTCATTTGGTAATGATTAGCCTTTCTACACGAATATTCTTAGCTATAGAATATTTTCTACCTAAGCGAAGGTTAATGTCTATACATATTAGTATGTTGCCGCCATTACTACTATTTTTTCATCACCTCTACCCAGTCAGGTAGAACTAGCACAAGGCGACGATTTTCATTGGCCAACGGAAAGCACGGTCCGTTGATTTCGATACCTCCAGGATCCTATTGTTCCCGATTGTCTCCCTATATAAGGGCACGCAGTCAAGTCAGACAGCATTCAATCGTCATCATGAATACACTCAGCTCTACGTTCACCAGCGCACTCAACATGTCCTCAACAGCAGCACGACAGAAATCTTCTACTACATCTCCTGCCAAGTCTGTGCAGTCGAGCCCTGATTGTTCACCTATAACACCAGGTCAACCCCAACGCAAAGAATCACCGCCCCGTGGTCAAGCACTTTCCAAAGTAAGCAAAACTGAGGTTGGTGACCACCTACAAGTAGTGGAGCGCGCCGTAGTGGCCCACGCTATCTTGAAGCAAAAACACAAAAAGTTGCAAGAAATGCTTTTAGGCGAAAGGGAGGTTCCAAAAGAATTGCGAGGTGACCGGGGTCTACCCGGCCTTGCTCCTGGCTGGGCTGTAAGTTTTCAGCCAGGGCGAGGATGCAAGCCGAGGAACTTCAAAAAGCACACACAAACGAGTTCCTGGACCTGTGGGTGACGGATTTGGAGGAAGTTGTCTTGCCGGACGCGCTGGGCCGAGTGGAATCCGAAATGCAGAGAGCCAACGACAAAATGAAAAAGAACGTCCCGGAAGGTAGAAGTGGAGACGGCGCTATCCTACTTTCTCAACGAGTGTTTTGCAATGAATAAAAATATAGACAGCCTGATAGAGCAGCGACGACAACCCAAGAAACGAAAACAGAACTTCCAACAGAGCCGAGAGAACCACCCAGCAAAAAGAAGCCGGCAAGATACCCGCCGGTACAACCCCAATCATCGCCGGGGAAATTGGCAGAGACCAACTGAACAGCAGAGGCAGTAGATACCTCTAATCATCTCAACGGCTCTTTCAGAGCCACTTTTCTTCAGAGGCAGCATTGCCCTCTGATTCCAACGGCTCTTTTCAGAGCCACCCTATCTTCCAAAAAGAGATTTGTGAAATGTCAGAGTATTATTAAATTACATATTCAAAGTTATGAATAATAAATTAAAATTTAAATTCGTTATTTAATAAAAACTTAAAAGCAAGCAAAGAAGCTTTGAGTCATCAAATAAAATAAAAAGCCTATCCTCTCTCAAATAAAGTTACATTTTGTAAAGCAAGTCAGCTTTTGAGTGAACTGGGTCTCAAGTTTATGAAACCCCTCCTTTACATGTATTTATTCAAAGAATTGAATTTACATCTTAAAGCAAGAAAGCTTTATATTTTTGAACGGAACATTTGTTGGTTCCTCTAAACCTTGTCTCATTCATAAGAATGATTAAAAACATTCTTTATTATTCAAAGAAACGAATAATATTCACTCCTATTAAGTTTTACGGAATAAACCTAATGTATCATTCTCAGTAATGAGTATACTTTCAGTTCAGTTTTTACGAAATAAAACTATGATATCTTTCAGAAAGATAATTTGATTGATTCTGAAAAGTTCCCACACGGCACAAGTTTTTGCCGCGTGGCGCCTATTCTTCAAATTTATTTAATTTATTAAATAAATGTTTTCTGTTTTTGGTTGCTTCTTGTTTTAGACTTTCCAGTTTTTGAATTTCTAATTGTAAGCAGACCGCAATCGGTGTTTTAAATAGAGCCAGTTCATTTAGTCCGAAAGCAGGTACCCTTGGTACCCTCCCAACATTTATAAAATATAAAGAGTGGAATCCGAAATGCAGAGAGCCAACGACAAAATGAAAAAGAACGTCCCGGAAGGTAGAAGTGGAGACGGCGCTATCCTACTTTCTCAACGAGTGTTTTGCAATGAATAAAAATATAGACAGCCTGATAGAGCAGCGACGACAACCCAAGAAACGAAAACAGAACTTCCAACAGAGCCGAGAGGACCACCCAGCAAAAAGAAGCCGGCACTATACCCGCCGGTACAACCCCAATCATCGCCGGGGAAATTGGCAGAGACCAACTGAACAGCAGAGGCAGTAGATACCTCTAATCATCTCAACGGCTCTTTCAGAGCCACTTTTTAACGGAGGCAGCAATGGCCTCTAATTCCAACGGCTCTTTTCAGAGCCACCCTACCTTCCAAAAAGAGATTTGTGAAATGTCAGAGTATTATTAAATTACATATTCAAAGTTATGAATAATAAATTAAAATTAAAATTCGTTATTTAATAAAAACTTAAAAGCAAGCAAAGAAGCTTTGAGTCATCAAATAAAATAAAAAGCCTATCCTCTCTCAAATAAAGTTACATTTTGTAAAGCAAGTCAGCTTTTGAGTGAACTGGGTCTCAAGTTTATGAAACCCCTCCTTTACATGTATTTATTCAAAGAATTGAATTTACATCTTAAAGCAAGAAAGCTTTATATTTTTGAACGGAACATTTGTTGGTTCCTCTAAACCTTGTCTCATTCATAAGAATGATTAAAAACATTCTTTATTATTCAAAGAAACGAATTAATATTCACTCCTATTAAGTTTTACGGAATAAACCTAATGTATCATTCTCAGTAATGAGTATACTTTCAGTTCAGTTTTTACGAAATAAAACTATGATATCTTTCAGAAAGATAATTTGATTGATTCTGAAAAGTTCCCACACGGCACAAGTTTTTGCCGCGTGGCGCCTATTCTTCAAATTTATTTAATTTATTAGATAAATGTTTTCTGTTTTTGGTTGCTTCTTGTTTTAGACTTTCCAGTTTTTGAATTTCTAATTGTAAGCAGACCGCAATCGGTGTTTTAAATAGAGCCAGTTCATTTAGTCCGAAAGCAGGTACCCTTGGTACCCTCCCAACATTTATAAAATTCTTAACTCTGACTCCGTCGAGGCAACAAGTCACTCTATGCTCTAAGCTTCAGAGCAATTTTCTCATATTAACAGACCAAGAATATGGGTCGTTATCATAGAAAAAACACCGGCAAAAGTGTAAGCCACGCACGGCTTTACCAAACACAACGTAAAGTGTTACAAGCTAAAGTTAAAGAAGAAAGTTATCTTCCCTTAGTCAACATAGCCAAACAATTTGTAATAAATTTGTCAAAGTATAAACCGACAAATACAGAATTCCTCGCTCTTGGGAAAGGCCTCAATTTCATTCCAAATCCAAATAAACCAAGTAAAAGTGTTTTTATGGATGCTGCAGACGTGTTAAAAAGAACTATGCGTATTAGATTTCTTGCGTCCATAAAACGGTGGGAACCAAGACACAAATTTAGGAACCCATCTACCTGGACCCCAGGATCAGTGCCAAGTATGGCATTGGAAAACTACCTAGAAGGTATGAGAACGGAGCTAAGCAAAGTTCCGATAAAAAACGTACAACCCAACATCACTATAGCCGAGTCACGAGCTATTAAAAGACTTAAAAACAACACTAACATAGTCTTAAAGAAATTTGATAAAGGAAGAGGTATCTGTATCATGTCCAGAGAGGACTACATTAAAGAAGGTTTACGCCAACTTCAAGATAGAAAATCATATCTAAGACTAGATTATGACATGACATCCCATACGGCCGAAATGGTCAATGAATTAGTATGTGAAATGTTCAAAGCCAAGCAAATAGACAAGGCTCTGACTGATTATCTAGATCCAAAAACTAGTAACGAAAAGAAAACCCCGGTTTTCTTTATGCTTCCTAAAATTCACAAGAAAGTGAAATTACCTGGCCAAGTTTTTATAGGAAGGCCAGTCATTTCTTCAGTTTCATCACCGCTAAATAGAATAGCGGAATTTTTAGACTTTTACCTACTACCAGAGGTGAAAAAATCACCAGCATATTTGAAAGATACGGCTGACACGATTAGAAAGGTTGAGAATTTGGTTCTACCAAAAGAAATATTGCTAGTTTGCATAGATGTCGAAAGCATGTTTACGGCAATTCCTCAAGAGGAAGCTTATGAGATCGCAATGGAAACGCTCGCGAAAGTCGATCCACGCTCTTGCAAACCTAAAATGCCTAGTTTGGCGTTCATGAGTAAACTGATCAAATTAGTTTTATACCGCAACGCATTTCAATTCAACCAAGATTTCTTCCTTCAAACAGCTGGATGTCCAATGGGACTAAAAAGTAGCCCTAGTTTGTGCTGCTTGGTAGTAAATAAACTTGTTCAAAGAATTATGAACATGGATGAAAACGTTATTTCGTTTTACATTTACATGGACGACTGTTTTCTAACCTGGAAAGGTTCGCAAACAGATTTGGAAGCTTTTATTGCTAGAATAAATAATCTACACCCGACTTTAAAGTTCACATACTCAGCATCAACACAAGAAATCCAGTTTCTGGATTTAATAATCTACAAAGGGGAGCGTTTCAGAACGCTGAACATCTTAGATGTTAGATGTTTCACCAAACCCACAGAAACGTGGTGTTATCTAGATAGATCATCATGCCATAATCCCGCAGTTTTTAAAGGGTTTATCAAAGGCGAACTCATCAGATACGTACGCAACTCGAACAATCTTCAATCATACGAAGACAAGAAAGACATCTTCACAGAAAAACTCTTAGCAAGAGGTTACAGTATAACAGAAATACGCAAAGCAGCAAGCGAAGTTGCTTTTCAAGATAGAAACCAATTCATTACAGAAAAACCAAGCAAAGACAAAATTCCGCTAGTTTTCAAAATGAATTATTACCCACACACATCGCAACCAAACACATCAAGAATGCACTCCAAAAGCACTGGGACATTATCCAAGAACAGCCTGAACTTAAGAAAGTTTTCCCAGATCTTCCTATTATAGCTTATAGTAGGACAGAAAATCTACGGGATTCTTTGGTCAAGGCACGACTACAAGTTCTAGATAATGAAGTAGAATATCACGACGACGATCCACGCGAAGGATCTCAAACTCTACACATGTTAGAGGACCTCCTTTTGGAGAGTCGGGGAATAGAAGAATTTTTTCCGTCGCCATCTTTTAAGAACGACGATTTTCCCCTCTGATTCATAGATTTTGAATTAGTTACTATATAAGGATTTGGGACAAATTTTTCCCTTATAAAATTAATCATAAGATTAACCCTACACACGGTCAGTTAACCGTAAGTTTACACGGAAGTTTTCCCGTGGGCATTTTTCAGAGCCACCAAAGTTACATAGTGGACTACACACGGTCAGTTAACCGTAAGTTTACACGGAAGTTTTCCCGTGGGCATTTTTCAGAGCCACCAAAGTTACATAGTGGACTAGTTAGTCCTCATTTTAAAGAGTTATACGGCTCACCAACTGGTCACCCGTATTTTAACCAAGTTGTACTACGCATTTTAAGTACTACTTTTAATACATATGAATTACTACGGTAAACAAGCGAGTTTACCGTTGATGTCATTTTTCTATTACTAGTTATATGAAAAATACATCACAGGAAGAAAGATAATTTTCTTCTCTCAGATTTTAATTTATCTGTTGAAATTAGCATTGGTCTTATAATAGGCCTAAGCAGTATGTTACTGATGAGGAAGTGTCCGAAACATATGTCTAATAAACTGCATGCCAAAACCAGAACCAGTGTGTTACGGGTTTTTACTTTTTTCAAATCTTATAGGTGAAGATTACACCTATATTTCATATGATTTTACTCTTTATCAAAAATATTTTTGCCAACCTTTTTAGTAGGAAGAATATCTCCTTATAGTTGATGTTCTACTCTCCTATTATTTTTGGTTTATTTTATTTATTCATTTGGTAATGATTAGCCTTTCTACACGAATATTCTTAGCTATAGAATATTTTCTACCTAAGCGAAGGTTAATGTCTATACATATTAGTATGTTGCCGCCATTACTACTATTTTTTCATCACCTCTACCCAGTCAGGTAGAACTAGCACAAGGCGACGATTTTCATTGGCCAACGGAAAGCACGGTCCGTTGATTTCGATACCTCCAGGATCCTATTGTTCCCGATTGTCTCCCTATATAAGGGCACGCAGTCAAGTCAGACAGCATTCAATCGTCATCATGAATACACTCAGCTCTACGTTCACCAGCGCACTCAACATGTCCTCAACAGCAGCACGACAGAAATCTTCTACTACATCTCCTGCCAAGTCTGTGCAGTCGAGCCCTGATTGTTCACCTATAACACCAGGTCAACCCCAACGCAAAGAATCACCGCCCCGTGGTCAAGCACTTTCCAAAGTAAGCAAAACTGAGGTTGGTGACCACCTACAAGTAGTGGAGCGCGCCGTAGTGGCCCACGCTATCTTGAAGCAAAAACACAAAAAGTTGCAAGAAATGCTTTTAGGCGAAAGGGAGGTTCCAAAAGAATTGCGAGGTGACCGGGGTCTACCCGGCCTTGCTCCTGGCTGGGCTGTAAGTTTTCAGCCAGGGCGAGGATGCAAGCCGAGGAACTTCAAAAAGCACACACAAACGAGTTCCTGGACCTGTGGGTGACGGATTTGGAGGAAGTTGTCTTGCCGGACGCGCTGGGCCGAGTGGAATCCGAAATGCAGAGAGCCAACGACAAAATGAAAAAGAACGTCCCGGAAGGTAGAAGTGGAGACGGCGCTATCCTACTTTCTCAACGAGTGTTTTGCAATGAATAAAAATATAGACAGCCTGATAGAGCAGCGACGACAACCCAAGAAACGAAAACAGAACTTCCAACAGAGCCGAGAGAACCACCCAGCAAAAAGAAGCCGGCAAGATACCCGCCGGTACAACCCCAATCATCGCCGGGGAAATTGGCAGAGACCAACTGAACAGCAGAGGCAGTAGATACCTCTAATCATCTCAACGGCTCTTTCAGAGCCACTTTTCTTCAGAGGCAGCATTGCCCTCTGATTCCAACGGCTCTTTTCAGAGCCACCCTATCTTCCAAAAAGAGATTTGTGAAATGTCAGAGTATTATTAAATTACATATTCAAAGTTATGAATAATAAATTAAAATTTAAATTCGTTATTTAATAAAAACTTAAAAGCAAGCAAAGAAGCTTTGAGTCATCAAATAAAATAAAAAGCCTATCCTCTCTCAAATAAAGTTACATTTTGTAAAGCAAGTCAGCTTTTGAGTGAACTGGGTCTCAAGTTTATGAAACCCCTCCTTTACATGTATTTATTCAAAGAATTGAATTTACATCTTAAAGCAAGAAAGCTTTATATTTTTGAACGGAACATTTGTTGGTTCCTCTAAACCTTGTCTCATTCATAAGAATGATTAAAAACATTCTTTATTATTCAAAGAAACGAATAATATTCACTCCTATTAAGTTTTACGGAATAAACCTAATGTATCATTCTCAGTAATGAGTATACTTTCAGTTCAGTTTTTACGAAATAAAACTATGATATCTTTCAGAAAGATAATTTGATTGATTCTGAAAAGTTCCCACACGGCACAAGTTTTTGCCGCGTGGCGCCTATTCTTCAAATTTATTTAATTTATTAAATAAATGTTTTCTGTTTTTGGTTGCTTCTTGTTTTAGACTTTCCAGTTTTTGAATTTCTAATTGTAAGCAGACCGCAATCGGTGTTTTAAATAGAGCCAGTTCATTTAGTCCGAAAGCAGGTACCCTTGGTACCCTCCCAACATTTATAAAATATAAAGAGTGGAATCCGAAATGCAGAGAGCCAACGACAAAATGAAAAAGAACGTCCCGGAAGGTAGAAGTGGAGACGGCGCTATCCTACTTTCTCAACGAGTGTTTTGCAATGAATAAAAATATAGACAGCCTGATAGAGCAGCGACGACAACCCAAGAAACGAAAACAGAACTTCCAACAGAGCCGAGAGGACCACCCAGCAAAAAGAAGCCGGCACTATACCCGCCGGTACAACCCCAATCATCGCCGGGGAAATTGGCAGAGACCAACTGAACAGCAGAGGCAGTAGATACCTCTAATCATCTCAACGGCTCTTTCAGAGCCACTTTTTAACGGAGGCAGCAATGGCCTCTAATTCCAACGGCTCTTTTCAGAGCCACCCTACCTTCCAAAAAGAGATTTGTGAAATGTCAGAGTATTATTAAATTACATATTCAAAGTTATGAATAATAAATTAAAATTTAAATTCGTTATTTAATAAAAACTTAAAAGCAAGCAAAGAAGCTTTGAGTCATCAAATAAAATAAAAAGCCTATCCTCTCTCAAATAAAGTTACATTTTGTAAAGCAAGTCAGCTTTTGAGTGAACTGGGTCTCAAGTTTATGAAACCCCTCCTTTACATGTATTTATTCAAAGAATTGAATTTACATCTTAAAGCAAGAAAGCTTTATATTTTTGAACGGAACATTTGTTGGTTCCTCTAAACCTTGTCTCATTCATAAGAATGATTAAAAACATTCTTTATTATTCAAAGAAACGAATTAATATTCACTCCTATTAAGTTTTACGGAATAAACCTAATGTATCATTCTCAGTAATGAGTATACTTTCAGTTCAGTTTTTACGAAATAAAACTATGATATCTTTCAGAAAGATAATTTGATTGATTCTGAAAAGTTCCCACACGGCACAAGTTTTTGCCGCGTGGCGCCTATTCTTCAAATTTATTTAATTTATTAGATAAATGTTTTCTGTTTTTGGTTGCTTCTTGTTTTAGACTTTCCAGTTTTTGAATTTCTAATTGTAAGCAGACCGCAATCGGTGTTTTAAATAGAGCCAGTTCATTTAGTCCGAAAGCAGGTACCCTTGGTACCCTCCCAACATTTATAAAATTCTTAACTCTGACTCCGTCGAGGCAACAAGTCACTCTATGCTCTAAGCTTCAGAGCAATTTTCTCATATTAACAGACCAAGAATATGGGTCGTTATCATAGAAAAAACACCGGCAAAAGTGTAAGCCACGCACGGCTTTACCAAACACAACGTAAAGTGTTACAAGCTAAAGTTAAAGAAGAAAGTTATCTTCCCTTAGTCAACATAGCCAAACAATTTGTAATAAATTTGTCAAAGTATAAACCGACAAATACAGAATTCCTCGCTCTTGGGAAAGGCCTCAATTTCATTCCAAATCCAAATAAACCAAGTAAAAGTGTTTTTATGGATGCTGCAGACGTGTTAAAAAGAACTATGCGTATTAGATTTCTTGCGTCCATAAAACGGTGGGAACCAAGACACAAATTTAGGAACCCATCTACCTGGACCCCAGGATCAGTGCCAAGTATGGCATTGGAAAACTACCTAGAAGGTATGAGAACGGAGCTAAGCAAAGTTCCGATAAAAAACGTACAACCCAACATCACTATAGCCGAGTCACGAGCTATTAAAAGACTTAAAAACAACACTAACATAGTCTTAAAGAAATTTGATAAAGGAAGAGGTATCTGTATCATGTCCAGAGAGGACTACATTAAAGAAGGTTTACGCCAACTTCAAGATAGAAAATCATATCTAAGACTAGATTATGACATGACATCCCATACGGCCGAAATGGTCAATGAATTAGTATGTGAAATGTTCAAAGCCAAGCAAATAGACAAGGCTCTGACTGATTATCTAGATCCAAAAACTAGTAACGAAAAGAAAACCCCGGTTTTCTTTATGCTTCCTAAAATTCACAAGAAAGTGAAATTACCTGGCCAAGTTTTTATAGGAAGGCCAGTCATTTCTTCAGTTTCATCACCGCTAAATAGAATAGCGGAATTTTTAGACTTTTACCTACTACCAGAGGTGAAAAAATCACCAGCATATTTGAAAGATACGGCTGACACGATTAGAAAGGTTGAGAATTTGGTTCTACCAAAAGAAATATTGCTAGTTTGCATAGATGTCGAAAGCATGTTTACGGCAATTCCTCAAGAGGAAGCTTATGAGATCGCAATGGAAACGCTCGCGAAAGTCGATCCACGCTCTTGCAAACCTAAAATGCCTAGTTTGGCGTTCATGAGTAAACTGATCAAATTAGTTTTATACCGCAACGCATTTCAATTCAACCAAGATTTCTTCCTTCAAACAGCTGGATGTCCAATGGGACTAAAAAGTAGCCCTAGTTTGTGCTGCTTGGTAGTAAATAAACTTGTTCAAAGAATTATGAACATGGATGAAAACGTTATTTCGTTTTACATTTACATGGACGACTGTTTTCTAACCTGGAAAGGTTCGCAAACAGATTTGGAAGCTTTTATTGCTAGAATAAATAATCTACACCCGACTTTAAAGCTCACATACTCAGCATCAACACAAGAAATCCAGTTTCTGGATTTAATAATCTACAAAGGGGAGCGTTTCAGAACGCTGAACATCTTAGATGTTAGATGTTTCACCAAACCCACAGAAACGTGGTGTTATCTAGATAGATCATCATGCCATAATCCCGCAGTTTTTAAAGGGTTTATCAAAGGCGAACTCATCAGATACGTACGCAACTCGAACAATCTTCAATCATACGAAGACAAGAAAGACATCTTCACAGAAAAACTCTTAGCAAGAGGTTACAGTATAACAGAAATACGCAAAGCAGCAAGCGAAGTTGCTTTTCAAGATAGAAACCAATTCATTACAGAAAAACCAAGCAAAGACAAAATTCCGCTAGTTTTCAAAATGAATTATTACCCACACACATCGCAACCAAACACATCAAGAATGCACTCCAAAAGCACTGGGACATTATCCAAGAACAGCCTGAACTTAAGAAAGTTTTCCCAGATCTTCCTATTATAGCTTATAGTAGGACAGAAAATCTACGGGATTCTTTGGTCAAGGCACGACTACAAGTTCTAGATAATGAAGTAGAATATCACGACGACGATCCACGCGAAGGATCTCAAACTCTACACATGTTAGAGGACCTCCTTTTGGAGAGTCGGGGAATAGAAGAATTTTTTCCGTCGCCATCTTTTAAGAACGACGATTTTCCCCTCTGATTCATAGATTTTGAATTAGTTACTATATAAGGATTTGGGACAAATTTTTCCCTTATAAAATTAATCATAAGATTAACCCTACACACGGTCAGTTAACCGTAAGTTTACACGGAAGTTTTCCCGTGGGCATTTTTCAGAGCCACCAAAGTTACATAGTGGACTACACACGGTCAGTTAACCGTAAGTTTACACGGAAGTTTTCCCGTGGGCATTTTTCAGAGCCACCAAAGTTACATAGTGGACTAGTTAGTCCTCATTTTAAAGAGTTATACGGCTCACCAACTGGTCACCCGTATTTTAACCAAGTTGTACTACGCATTTTAAGTACTACTTTTAATACATATGAATTACTACGGTAAACAAGCGAGTTTACCGTTGATGTCATTTTTCTATTACTAGTTATATGAAAAATACATCACAGGAAGAAAGATAATTTTCTTCTCTCAGATTTTAATTTATCTGTTGAAATTAGCATTGGTCTTATAATAGGCCTAAGCAGTATGTTACTGATGAGGAAGTGTCCGAAACATATGTCTAATAAACTGCATGCCAAAACCAGAACCAGTGTGTTACGGGTTTTTACTTTTTTCAAATCTTATAGGTGAAGATTACACCTATATTTCATATGATTTTACTCTTTATCAAAAATATTTTTGCCAACCTTTTTAGTAGGAAGAATATCTCCTTATAGTTGATGTTCTACTCTCCTATTATTTTTGGTTTATTTTATTTATTCATTTGGTAATGATTAGCCTTTCTACACGAATATTCTTAGCTATAGAATATTTTCTACCTAAGCGAAGGTTAATGTCTATACATATTAGTATGTTGCCGCCATTACTACTATTTTTTCATCACCTCTACCCAGTCAGGTAGAACTAGCACAAGGCGACGATTTTCATTGGCCAACGGAAAGCACGGTCCGTTGATTTCGATACCTCCAGGATCCTATTGTTCCCGATTGTCTCCCTATATAAGGGCACGCAGTCAAGTCAGACAGCATTCAATCGTCATCATGAATACACTCAGCTCTACGTTCACCAGCGCACTCAACATGTCCTCAACAGCAGCACGACAGAAATCTTCTACTACATCTCCTGCCAAGTCTGTGCAGTCGAGCCCTGATTGTTCACCTATAACACCAGGTCAACCCCAACGCAAAGAATCACCGCCCCGTGGTCAAGCACTTTCCAAAGTAAGCAAAACTGAGGTTGGTGACCACCTACAAGTAGTGGAGCGCGCCGTAGTGGCCCACGCTATCTTGAAGCAAAAACACAAAAAGTTGCAAGAAATGCTTTTAGGCGAAAGGGAGGTTCCAAAAGAATTGCGAGGTGACCGGGGTCTACCCGGCCTTGCTCCTGGCTGTAAGTTTTCAGCCAGGGCGAGGATGCAAGCCGAGGAACTTCAAAAAGCACACACAAACGAGTTCCTGGACCTGTGGGTGACGGATTTGGAGGAAGTTGTCTTGCCGGACGCGCTGGGCCGAGTGGAATCCGAAATGCAGAGAGCCAACGACAAAATGAAAAAGAACGTCCCGGAAGGTAGAAGTGGAGACGGCGCTATCCTACTTTCTCAACGAGTGTTTTGCAATGAATAAAAATATAGACAGCCTGATAGAGCAGCGACGACAACCCAAGAAACGAAAACAGAACTTCCAACAGAGCCGAGAGAACCACCCAGCAAAAAGAAGCCGGCAAGATACCCGCCGGTACAACCCCAATCATCGCCGGGGAAATTGGCAGAGACCAACTGAACAGCAGAGGCAGTAGATACCTCTAATCATCTCAACGGCTCTTTCAGAGCCACTTTTTAACGGAGGCAGCAATGGCCTCTAATTCCAACGGCTCTTTTCAGAGCCACCCTACCTTCAAAAAAGAGATTTGTGAAATGTCAGAGTATTATTAAATTACATATTCAAAGTTATGAATAATAAATTAAAATTTAAATTCGTTATTTAATAAAAACTTAAAAGCAAGCAAAGAAGCTTTGAGTCATCAAATAAAATAAAAAGCCTATCCTCTCTCAAATAAAGTTACATTTTGTAAAGCAAGTCAGCTTTTGAGTGAACTGGGTCTCAAGTTTATGAAACCCCTCCTTTACATGTATTTATTCAAAGAATTGAATTTACATCTTAAAGCAAGAAAGCTTTATATTTTTGAACGGAACATTTGTTGGTTCCTCTAAACCTTGTCTCATTCATAAGAATGATTAAAAACATTCTTTATTATTCAAAGAAACGAATAATATTCACTCCTATTAAGTTTTACGGAATAAACCTAATGTATCATTCTCAGTAATGAGTATACTTTCAGTTCAGTTTTTACGAAATAAAACTATGATATCTTTCAGAAAGATAATTTGATTGATTCTGAAAAGTTCCCACACGGCACAAGTTTTTGCCGCGTGGCGCCTATTCTTCAAATTTATTTAATTTATTAGATAAATGTTTTCTGTTTTTGGTTGCTTCTTGTTTTAGACTTTCCAGTTTTTGAATTTCTAATTGTAAGCAGACCGCAATCGGTGTTTTAAATAGAGCCAGTTCATTTAGTCCGAAAGCAGGTACCCTTGGTACCCTCCCAACATTTATAAAATGTGGAATTCTTGAGTGGATTTTGGTTTGGCATGAGTGTTATTCTACTACATTAAACATATCCGTCAAAGGGCGGCTTCATAGAGGAATTTATTGGTGAGTTGTGGATCCGTTTCGCATTTTTGTATTTTGCGCAACGGATTTTAATTAGAGAACGGAATTGAGGAATGGATTTTTGTTTTGCATGAGTGTTATTCTAATGAAATAAACATATAACGTCGAAAGGCGGCTTCATAGAGGAATTTATTGGCGAGTTGTGGATCCGTTTCGCATTTTTGTATTTTGCGCAACGGATTTTAATTAGAGAACGGAAATCAGGAATGGATTTTCGTTTTGCATGAGTGTTATTCTAATGAAATAAACATATAACCGTGGAAGGGCGGTTTCATACAGGAATTTATTGGTGAGTTGTGGATCCGTTTCGCATTTTTGTACTTTGCGCAGCAGATTTTAATTAGAGAACGGAATTCTTGAGTGGATTTTGGATTGGCATGAGTGTTATTCTACTACATTTAACATAACCGTCAATGGGCGGCTTCGTAGAGGTTGTGCGTCTAAAATAAGAACCATAAGAGCTATGCAACTCAAACTTTGGAACAGGACTTTTTTTAAGGATGACCTTTCATGTAGAATAGAAAACTTCAAGTTGAAAATCGGAATGTGATCGGGTCATCTACCTTTAATTAGAGAACGGAATTCTTGAGTGGATTTTGGTTTGGCATGAGTGTCATTCTACTACATTAAACATATCCGTCAAAGGGCGGCTTCATAGAGGAATTTATTGGTGAGTTGTGGATCCGTTTCGCCTTTTTATATTTTGCGCAACGGATTTTAATTAGAGAACGGAATTCAGGAATGGATTTTTGTTTTGCATGAGTGTTATTCTAATGAAATAAACATATAACGTCGAAAGGCGGCTTCATAGAGGAATTTATTGGCGAGTTGTGGATCCGTTTCGCATTTTTGTATTTTGCGCAACGGATTTTAATTAGAGAACGGAAATCAGGAATGGATTTTCGTTTTGCATGAGTGTTATTCTAATGAAATAAACATATAACCGTGGAAGGGCGGTTTCATAGAGGAATTTATTGGTGAGTTGTGGATCCGTTTCGCATTTTTGTACTTTGCGCAGCAGATTTTAATTAGAGAACGGAATTCTTGAGTGGATTTTGGATTGGCATGAGTGTTATTCTACTACATTTAACATCTCCGTCAAAGGGCGGCTTCATAGAGGAATTTATTGGTGATTTGGGGATCCGTTTCGCATTTTTGTATTTTGCGCAACAGATTTTAATTAGAGAACGGAATTCTTGAGAGGATTTTGGTTTGGCATGAGTGTTATTCTACTACATTAAACATATCCGTCAAAGGGCGGCTTCATAGAGGAGAGGAATTTATTGGTGAGTTGTGGAATTCTTGAGTGGATTTTGGTTTGGAGTGAGTGTTATTCTACTACATTAAACATATCCGTCAAAGGGCGGCTTCATAGAGGAATTTATTGGTGAGTTGTGGATCCGTTTCGCATTTTTGTATTTTGCGCAACGGATTTTAATTAGAGAACGGAATTCAGGAATGGATTTTTGTTTTGCATGAGTGTTATTCTAATGAAATAAACATATAACATCGAAAGGCGGCTTCATAGAGGAATTTATTGGCGAGTTGTGGATCCGTTTCGCATTTTTGTATTTTGCGCAACGGATTTTAATTAGAGAACGGAAATCAGGAATGGATTTTCGTTTTGCATGAGTGTTATTCTAATGAAATAAACATATAACCGTGGAAGGGCGGTTTCATAGAGGAATGTATTGGTGAGTTGTGGATCCGTTTCGCATTTTTGTACTTTGCGCAGCAGATTTTAATTAGAGAACGGAATTCTTGAGTGGATTTTGGATTGGCATGAGTGTTATTCTACTACATTTAACATAACCGTCAAAGGGCGGCTTCATAGAGGAATTTATTGGTGATTTGGGGATCCGTTTCGCATTTTTGTATTTTGCGCAAGTGGAGGTTAAGTTTTATTAACCAATTTTATTGAACAAACCAAGAGGTACAACTAACCTTACAGAGTATTATTAAAATAGGCCTTGTGTGTGACCCCCTCTGATAAGTGGTAGCATATAAAATACTGCCCTCGCTTGTTTTGGGATCACATAGCAACTATCATCATGGATGTGTGCATAGAGCCTCCCTGGGTCTCTTTAATTTTGTACATCAGGCAACTGAAGCCTTATCTCTGATTTCAGGTTTTGTATTAGTTTCTGAATTATTAGTAGTAATGTCGGGACCTTCAAGCATTAGAGCAGTTTTCACGCCTAGACTCTGGTGCCCAGGGTAGTAGCAATGCACATTTCTGCACCCTATACTCAGGTATTTTGACTGCATAATTCTGCTCCCTTGTACTGACTACATGTATGCCTGCCTAAAACACTGGTTTTCTCCTACATAGTATCAGGCCTGATGCTAGGCCCTTGATTTACTACCTAGTTAATCCTGCACATTCAGTCATTCACATTTGCCCCTGCCTTCTTGGGCTTAGTTGTACGACTCCTGTGTTAATTTTCATCTTGTATGCCAAACAAGCTCACAGGATGCCTGCCAGTTGGACATTCGGGATGTGATCTGTTTCAGGTTTGTTTGGGTCACTGTTGATTTCATATTTTATTTATAGTACATATAGTATTCATGCTAGTATGTATTCATGCTTGTAAACCTAGTGTGATCAATTTGATTCTCATACTACCTCAAGTTTTGAACCACTTCACCGGCTCTCTACATGCTTCGTTTTTATTTGGTACATTTTTTAACCTACACAAAGGACCATGGTACGACTTAATTGTTACGCCACTGGCTCTCTAAGCGCAATGTTTATATGGTACGGTCTCTGACCCACGCCATGGACCATGGTACGACTTAATTGTTACGCCACTGGCTCCCTTAGCACAATGTTTATATGGTACGGTCTCTGACCCACGCCATGGACCATGGTACGACTTAATTGTTACGCCATTGGCTCCCTAAGCACAACGTTTATATGGTACGGTCTCTGACCCACGCCATGGACCATGGTACGACTTAATTGTTACGCCATTGGCTCCCTAAGCACAACGTTTATATGGTACGGTCTCTGACCCACGCCATGGACCATGGTACGACTTAATTGTTACGCCATTGGCTCCCTAAGCACAACGTTTATATGGTACGGTCTCTGACCCACGCCATGGACCATGGTACGACTTAATTGTTACGCCATTGGCCCCCTAAGCACAACGTTTATATGGTACGGTATCGACCCACGCCATGGACCATGGTACGACTTAATTGTTACGCCATTGGCTCCCTAAGCACAACTTTTATATGGTACGGTCTCTGACCCACGCCATGGACCATGGTACGACTTAATTGTTACGCCATTGGCTCCCTAAGCGCAACATTTATATGGTACGGTCTCTGACCTACGCCATGGACCATGGTACGACTTAATTGTTACGCCATTGGCTCCCTAAACACAACAATTATATGGTACGGTCTCTGACTCACGCCATGGACCATGGTACGAATAAATTGTTACGCCATTGCCCCTTAGCGCAACATTTATATGGTACGGTCTCTGACCCACGCCATGGACCATGGTACGACTTAATTGATACGCCACTGGCTCCCTAAGCGCACCGTTTATATGATACGGTCTCTGACCCACGCCATGGACCATGGTACGACTTAATTGTTACGCCACTTGCTCCATTAGAGCAACGTTTATATGGTACGGTCTCTGACCCACGCCAGGGATTATGGTACGACTTAATTATTACGCCACTGGCTCCCTAAGCGCACCGTTTATATGATATGGTCTCTGACCCATGCCATGGACCATGGTACGACTTAATTGTTACGCCATCTGCTCCATAAGCACAACACGTTTATGGTACGGTCTCTGACCCATGTCATGGACCATGGTACGACTTAATTGCTACGCCATTGGCTCCCTAAGCGCAACGTTTATATGGTACGGTCTGACCCACGCGGTGGACCATGGTATGACTTCATTATTACGCCATTGGCTCCCTAAAGACAACGTTTATGGTACGGTTTCTGACCCACGCCATGGACCATGGTACATCTTAATTGGTACGCGATTGGCTCCCTAAGCGCAATGTTTATATGGTACGGTCTCTGACCCACGCCATGGACCATGGTACGACTTAATTGTTATGCCATCTGCTCCCTAAGCGCAACATTTTTATGGTACGGTCTCTGACCCTCGCCATGGACCATGGTACAACTTAATTATTACGCCATTGGCTCCCATATCGCAATATTTATATCTTCTTCTTCTCGTGTCCACAGCACGCAGGATCAGATGGTCCTTGTGCGTGGTGGTGACAGGATTAGTTCAGCTTGTACAGGCTTGTACAAGCTTTATCCCTGGCCGCGTGTACGAATACGGACGCTCCTGTCATGACCTAGAACTGATGTACAGACACAGACCGGGATGATCCCCTACTCTTTACGAAGGAGTCTGTGACCTTTTAACGTGCTCGGGGATAGCTCTTCCGATACACGGGACCAACATTTCTACGTACCTTCCGAAGCACGATGCGCCATGAAACATGCCAACTTCAGTCTGCACGGTCTGAAGGAGGCATGGGGGACGAGGCTGTGTTGGTGTATCGTTTTTGAACTCTCACTCATAAACGATCCACCAACAGAGCTACGGTGCACAGCAGTGTACGACGCTCTAACCGACTGCGCCACCTCGCTCCCTATTTATATGATACCGTCCCTGACCCACGCCAGGGACCATGGTACGACTTAATTGTTACGCCATTGGCTCCCTGAACGCAACGTTTGTGTAGAGAAGCACATGACAAAAAGATTGACTATCACAGTTTTATTTATTCATGAGAATGGTAGGCCATCGCCTAATTACAAGAACAAACAAAGTATAGTATGTAAACAATCAATTTAAGTACTACAAGAATGGTAGGCCATCGCCTACAAGAACAAACAAAGTATAGTATTTAAACAATCAATCTAAGTACTACAATATTCTCAAACAATTCGGCATTTCCCATGCCCATCCAATATGCAATTGACATTTAGATTTTAAGCACTGTGAACCAGAACACCCTGCTATGGACCAACTCATATTATAAGAGATATTGAGCAATTTTGACAAGCAATGAGTCAATGAGCTAGAGGGGGAACAACCTGCTATTGAACAACACTTGACAAGATTCTAGCTGATATTGGACAAATTTGACAAACTCCTACAAAAGGACATACAACATCGAGCCGGGGAGGCAAGGGCACCCGCAGGGGTCGCCGGGCAGCCCTCATCCTAGATAGTGTCTCCAGTGAAAAATGCTATCCTGCGATCCCCCGGGCCCCGCATCCCAGGCTCAATCCTCCAACCTCCAACCTCCATACCATCCCACTATTTATCAGCAATACAAGACAACAAGAACCCCAATAACGAGGTGTTAAGCTTTCCCCCATCTCTCACCCTTTGGAGGAGGGTGAGGGGCGGGAGGGAGGCCAAACCAAACTCATGAAAATCAAAACAGTGAATGATGAACACACAACCTGAAGCACGTAAACACGCCAGGTGCAACCTGCGCCATGCATCAACAACAAACCAAGCGCGACGCGCAATTGCCGCGTACAAAGGATACCGACCGGAAAGCCGCGCGCCATTACCAGACATAACCTATATATGACCGGTCATCGACAGCTATAGAGCAACTAACGCGTAAACAACCTGTAATAGGTCGATGACCTTTTGCGCCTACAGAAAGTCATATGGCCTCACACAATTAACATTTACACGTGAATGGTGGAAATGCATTTATATGGTACGGTCTCTGACCCACGCCATGGACCATGGTATGACTTAATTGTTACGCCATTGGCTCCCTAAGCGCTATGTTTATATGGTACGGTCTCTGACCCACGCCATGGACCATGGTACGACTGAATTGTTACGCCATTGGCTCCCTTAACATTTATGTCAGCATATTGGCATATCAAAGGTATGTCAGCATATTGGCATATCAAATGTCTATGTCAACATATGGGCATATCAAATATATGTCAGCATATTAGCATATCAAATCTATGTCAGATTATGGGCATATCAATCGATTTCAGGATATTGGCATATTAAATTTATGTCAGTATAATATTGGCATATCAAATTTATGTCAGTATATTGGCATATAAAATCTATGTCAGCATATTGGCATATCAATCTATGTCAGCCTATTAGCACATCTTAGCTATTTCAGCATATTGGTGTATAATTCCATGTCAGCATTTTGGCATATCAAATGTATGTCAGCCTATTGGCATACCATATCTATGTCAGCATATTGGCATATCTAATCTATGTCAGCCTATTGGCATATCATATCTTTGTCAGCCTATTGGCATATATCTATGTCAGCATATTGCCATACCAAATCTATGTCAGCGTATTGGCATATCAAATCTATGTCAGCCTATTGGCATATCATATCTATGTCAGCATATTGGCATATCAGTCTATGTCAGCCTACTTACATATTGGCATATCAAATCTATGTCAGCCTATTACATAGATTGAAAGCATATTACATAGACATCGATTACATAGATTGAAAGCATATCTTAGCTATTTCAGCATATTGGTGTATAATATAAAGCAATCCTAAAAGTGTTGGAGATATATCTTAGCTATTTCAGCATATTGGTGTATAATATAAAGATTCTATTGACATCAATCAGTTCGGTAACATTCAAGGTGTTTCAACTGCGCACTATCTTTTGAATCTTACTCATTTCTTGTTCCAGGGTGCTGACAAGCCAAAAAATATCGGAACAGTAGTCCTCACTGATTTTTCGAAGGCATTTGATCTAGTAAATCATTCTATTGCTATTCAGAAGTTAATTGCCTTGGGGGTCCGGGGGACTATTGTTCCATGGATATGTAGTTTTCTCAATGATCGTCGCCAATGCCTGCGCTATAACCAAACCGTGTCCAATTATTTGCCCCTTTGTGCTGGTGTTCCTCAAGGAACTAAACTTGGACCCATAACCTTTCAGGCAGTTATCAATGATGCGGCTGAGAGTTGTTATTCCCACTATTGGAAATATGTGGACGATCTTACGTTCGCCGAAAATCGTTCCTCTAGTGAGAGTAGCAACTTGCAAGCTGATCTTGATGGCTTTCTGGATTGGTCTGTTACTAATCAACTCAAACTCAACCCTGCCAAATGCCAAGCCATGCAGATGTGTTTCATGCAAGACCCCCCTCCCCATCCTGACTTTAAAATTGGTCCATCGCAGCTTTCTTTTGCTAGCTCTGCCAAAATTTTGGGCATTTGGTTACAGGATGATCTTAAATGGGACACACAAATTGACCACATGTGCAAGAATGCCAACAAAAGACTTTTTAATATAAAGTTAAACTTTCGATCTCAACACAAGAAATATTTACCTGGAATTTTCAGGTGTTGCTACACCTTTCATCAGCAGACTAATGACTCGACTTGACCTTTTGGAGGTGTGACGTCAGAATCGGGTCATAGACTCGAGTCATTAGTCTGCTGATGAAAGGTGTAGCAACACCTGAAAATTCCAGGTAAATATTTCTTGTGTTGAGATCGAAAGTTTAACTTTATATTATTTATCACCAACACAGATGAACTTTCATTCTAAAAGACTTTTTATGTTGCGATCTCTTAAACGTTTTGGTTTTCATACATCCGAGTTAGTGACGGTGTACAGGGGGTACATTCGCCCTCTGCTTGAATATTCTGACGTCATCTGGCATTGTGCCCTCACATCCAAACTAGCTCTAAAACTTGAGAGAGTCCAAAAGAGAGCTTTAAGAATTATCCTTGGTCCTAGTTTTATTTCCTATCGTAATGCTTTAGATGTATGTAATTTTGATTATCTGTCTGCCCGGAGGGAGCAACATTCTCTGAAGTTTGCTCAGTCACTAGCCGAATGCAGTAGGACTAAAAGGTTGCTCCCTGCATGCAGAGGTCAGGTTCATGGTAGACAATTGAGAAACAATGCCGAACTCACCCAGCCTCGTGCTCGCACAAACAGATATGCTGAAAGCCCCATTCCTTATTATGTGAAGTTGATCAACAGTGATCTCCCATAATTTGCTTCGCATATCCTGTATTTGGCCTTGTCCCTTGTTGTTTGCCATGTTCCTGCCCAGTATGTTGTCTATTTGTGTATTGAATTGTTTTATATGTATTCCTTGCTTTCCTGTACAATGTAATTCGGCCTTCGGGTCGCGATTTTGTGCCAATAAAATCATATCATATCATAATCAATTCTATGTCAGCATTTTGGCATATCAAATGTATGTCAGCCTATTGGCATACCATATCTATGTCAGCATATTGGCATATCTAATCTATGTCAGCCTATTGGCACATCATTTCTTTGTCAGCATATTGGCATATCAAATCTATGTCAGCCTACTGGCATCTTTGTCAGCCTATTGGCATATATCTATGTCAGCATATTGCCATACCAAATCTATGTCAGCATATTGGCATATCATATCTATATCAGCATATTGGCATATCATATCTATGTCAGCATATTGGCACATCATTTCTTTGTCAGCATATTGGCATATCAAATCTATGTCAGCCTACTGGCACCTTTGTCAGCCTATTGGCATATATCTATGTCAGCATATTGCCATACCAAATCTATGTCAGCATATTGGCATATCATATCTATGTCAGCATATTGGCATATCATATCTATGTCAGCATATTTGCATATCAATTCTATGTCAGCATATTGGCTTATCAAATCCATGTCAGCCTATTGGCATATCAAATCTATGTCAGCATATTGGCATATCAAATCTATGTCAGCCTATTGGCACATCATATCTTTGTCAGCCTATTGGCATATCAATTCTTTGTCAGCATATTGGCATATCAAATCCATGTCAGCCTATTGGCATATCATATCTATGTCAGCATATTTGCATATCAATTCTATGTCAGCATATTGGCTTATCAAATCCATGTCAGCCTATTGGCATATCAAATCTATGTCAGCATATTGGCATATCAAATCTATGTCAGCCTATTGGCACATCATATCTTTGTCAGCCTATTGGCATATCAATTCTTTGTCAGCATATTGGCATATCAAATCCATGTCAGCCTATTGGCATATAAAATCTATGTCAGCATATTGGCATATCAAATTTTTGTCCGCATATTGGCATGTCGAATCTATGTCAGCAAATTGGCATATAAAATCTATGTCAGCATATGGGCATATATAAAATCTATGTCAGCATATTGGCATATCAAATTTATGTCAGCATATTGGCATATCAAATTTATGTCAGCACATTGGCATATCAAATCTATGCCAGCATATTCATATATTAAATCTATGTCAGCATATCGGCATATCATATCTATATTGGTGTATAAATTCTATGTCAGCATTTTGGCATATCAAATGTATGTCAGCCTATTGGCGTACTATATCTATGCCAGCATACTGGCATATCAAATCTATGTCGGCCTATTGGCATATCATATCTTTGTCAGCATATTGGCATATCAAATCTATTTCAGCCTACTTGCATCTTTGTCAGCCTATTGGCATATATCTATGTCAGCATATTGCCATACCAAATCTATGTCAGCATATTGGCATATCAAATCTATGTCAGCCTATTGGCATATCATATCTTTGTCAGCATATTAGCATATCAAATCTATGTCAGCATACTGGCATCTTTGTCAGCCTATTGGCATATATCCATGTCAGCATATTGGCATATCAATCTCATGTCAGCAGATTGGCATATCAAATATATGTCAGCAATTGGCATACCATATCTTTGTCAGCATATTGGCATATCAAATCTATGTCAACATAATGGCATACCATATCTTTATCAGCATATTAGCATGTCAAATCTATGTCAGCATGTTGGCATACCATATCTTTATCAGCATATTGGCATGTCAAATCTATCAGCATTAAAGGTTCCCTAGCTCATTGTTTATATGGTACTGTTGCTGACCGGAAAAGACTCGAGCTGGGGTATTTCAAGCGACAGCGTACCTACTTTTCAAATGTTAATTTTACCAATAAAGTAACCATTCAGTTTACTGATAATTGGCACGAGTTAACGGTAGTTGCTTTAAGCGTGAGCTATCATGTCAGCTACATTAGCTTCATAACAGTGTAGGGGACTGTATACATTGACAATGTGATGTCAAACGGGTATAATTTCATACCGTCTGGCGTAGAATTAAGTTTGTTATAGTAATAAATCGATGTTATAACCCCGCTATATAAACGGTGACGTTATATCACAACAGTGTAACTAGCAAAAACAGTGTTGCTGGTTGGCTCGGGTTGGCTCGCCCAAGCAGGCGCGAGCGAGGCCTTGGCCTTGGCCTTTTCAAATGTTATATCAAAAGAATTTGTAAAAACATGGACACCCTTGGTACCCACACCATCCATGGCCATGCTACAGCTTAACGGCCATATCGTAATTATCTCATTGTTAAGCACGGTGATTTTAGCAGGATATTGGATATTGGATATTGGATATTCGTATTTTGGTGATTTTAGCAGGATATTGGATATTGGATATTGAATATTGGATATTGGATATTGGATTTCGGAGATTCATAATAATGAATGTATATACATAAAGAATATTTTCTGAATGTAAACATGAAGTTTGTGTATTTTTTTCACGTAGAGGGCGTGTTTTCTTTCTACATTGCCAAAAATAGAAAGAAAAAGGATTTAAATTCAATCGATGTTGCTGGCAAACTGAGCCCAAAGAAATTTTATTTTTTGTTAATAATAATGAATATATATACATAAAGAATATTTTCTGAAAGATATATGAACTTTGACCGAAGATTTTTCCACGAAGAGGGCGTGTTTTCTTTCTACATTGCCAAAAATAGAAAGAAAAAGGACTTAAATTCAATCGATTTTGCTGGCAAACTGAGCCCAAAGAAATTTTATTTTTTGTTAATAATAATGAATATATATACATAAAGAATATTTTCTGAAAGATACGTGAACTTTGACCGAAGATTTTTCTGCTGATTTTTCCACGTAGAGGGCATGGTTTTCTCTCAAGGTTGGCAACACAAAAAAAAAGGGACTTAAATTCAATCGATTTTGCTGGCAAATTGTGCCCAAAGAAATATTATTTTGTGTTAATAATAATGAATCTATATACATAAAGAATATTTTCTGAAAGATACGTGAACTTTGACCGAAGATTTTTCTGCTGATTTTTCCACGTAGAGGGCATGGTTTTCTCTCAAGGTTGGCAAAAAAAGAAAGAAAAAGGACTTAAATTCAATCGATTTTGCTGGCAAATTGTGCCCAAAGAAATATTATTTTGTGTTAATAATAATGAATCTATATACATAAAGAATATTTTCTGAAAGATACGTGAACTTTGACCGAAGATTTTCTGCTGATTTTTCAACGTAGAGGGCATGTTTTCTTTCTAGGTTGGCAAAAAAAGAAAAAGGACTTAAATTTAATCGATTTAGCTGGCAAACTGAGCCCATAGAAATCATAATTGTTTGTTTATAAAAATGAATCTGTATACGTTAAGAATATTTTCTGAAAAATACATGAACTTTGACCGAAGATTTTTCCACGTAGAGGGCGTGTTTTCTTTCTATAGTGGCAAAAATAGAAAGACTAGGGATTTAAATTCAATCGATTTTGCTGGCAAACTGAGCCCAAAGAAATGGGGGTGGGGGGGGTGGGGGGGGGGGGGGGTTGAGGTCCAACAATTTCGCACGGTACATGTACTACATGTACAATTTGGCCTTATATTCGACTATTTGGGCTGAATATAACCACACATAACCAGTGCCCCCGCACGCCGTCTCGGTCTTTTATCATTTTTTTTTTCCTATTTCTTTTTTTCCCACTTTTAAAAACAAAAATTAGCGGGGCCAAAATGGGGTTTTTTTTCTCGTTTTCTTTCTACATTGGTAAAAAAGAAAAGAAAAAAAGGACTTAGATTCAATCGATTTTGCTGGCAAACTGAGCCCAAAGAAGTATTATTTGTTGTTAAAAATAATGAATATAAATACGTAAAGAATATTTTTTGAAATATACATGAACTTTAACGGAAGATTTTTCCATGTAAAGGGCGTGTTTTCTTTCTACATTGTCAAAAAAGAAAGAAAAAGGACTTAAATTCAATCGATTTTGCTGGCAAACTGAGCCCAAAGAAATATTATTTTTTGTTAATAATAATTAATCTAAATAGGTAAAGAATATTTTCCTGAAAGATAAATGAACTTTGACCGAAGATTTTTCCACGTAGAGGGCGGGTTTTCTTTCTTCATTGGCAAAAAGAGAAAGAAAAAGGACTTAAATTCAATCGATTTTGCTGGCAAACTGAGCCCAACGAATTTTTGTGTGTGTTAATAATAATGAATCTAAATACGTAAATAATATTTTCTGAAAAATACATGAACTTTAACGGAAGATTTTTCCACGTAGAGGGTGTGTTTTCTTTCTACATTGGTAAAAAAGGAAAGAAAAAAGGACTTAGATTCAATCGATTTTGCTGGCAAACTGAGCCCAAAGAAGTATTATTTTTTGTTAATAATAATGAATCCAAATACGTAAAGAATATTTTTTGAAATATACATGAACTTTAACGGAAGATTTGTCCATGTAGAGGGCGTGTTTTCTTTCTACATTGGCAAAAAAGAAAGAAAAAAGGACTTAGATTCAATCAATTTTGCTGGCAAACTGAGCCCAAAGAAGTATTATTTTTTGTTAATAATAATGAATCTAAATACGTAAAGAATATTTTCTGAAAAATACATGAACTTTAACGGAAGATTTTTCCACGTAGAGGGTGTGTTTTCTTTCTACATTGGTAAAAAGGGAAAGAAAAAAGGACTTAGATTCAATCGATTTTGCTGGCAAACTGAGCCCAAAGAAGTATTATTTTTTGTTAATAATAAATGAATCTAAATACGTAAAGAATATTTTTTGAAATATACATGAACTTTAACGGAAGATTTGTCCATGTAGAGGGCGTGTTTTCTTTCTACATTGGCAAAAAAGAAAGAAAAAAGGACTTCGATTCAATCAATTTTGCTGGCAAACTGAGCCCAAAGAAGTATTATTTTTTGTTAATAATAATGAATTTAAATACGTAAAGAATATTTTCTGAAAGATACACGAACTTTGACCGAAGATTTTTCCACGTAGAGGGCGTGTTTTCTTTCTATCATTGGCAAAAAAGAAAGAAAAAGGACTCATATTCAATCGATTTTGCTGGCAAACTGAGCCCAAAGAATTATTATTTTTTGTTAATAATAATTAAATCTAAATACGTAAAGAATATTTTCTGAAAGATACACGAACTTTGACCGAAGATTTTTCCACGTAGATGGCGGGTTTTTTCTTTCTATCATTGGCAAAAAGGGAAAGAAAAAAGGACTTAAATTCAATCGATTTTGCTGGCAAACTGAGCCCAAAGAAATATTATTTTTTGTTAATAATAATGAATCTAAATACGTAAAGAATATTTTTTGAAAGATATATGAACTTTAACGGAAGATGTTTCCACGTAGAGGGTGTGTTTTCTTTCTACATTGGTAAAAAAGAAAAGAAAAAAAGGACTTAGATTCAATCGATTTTGCTGGCAAACTGAGCCCAAAGAAGTATTATTTTTTGTTAATAATAATGAATCTAAATAGGTAAAGAATATTTTCCTGAAAGATAAATGAACTTTGACCGAAGATTTTTCCACGTAGAGGGCGGGTTTTCTTTCTTCATTGGCAAAAAGAGAAAGAAAAAGGACTTAAATTCAATCGATTTTGCTGGCAAACTGAGCCCAACGAATTTTTGTGTGTGTTAATAATAATGAATCTAAATACGTAAATAATATTTTCTGAAATATACATGAAATTTAACGGAAGATTTTTCCATGTAGAGGGCGTGTTTTCTTTCTACATTGTCAAAAAAGAAAGAAAAAGGACTTAAATTCAATCGATTTTGCTGGCAAACTGAGCCCAAAGAAATATTATTTTTTGTTAATAATAATTAATCTAAATAGGTAAAGAATATTTTCTGAAAGATAAATGAACTTTGACCGAAGATTTTTCCACGTAGAGGGCGGGTTTTCTTTCTTCATTGGCAAAAAGAGAAAGAAAAAGGACTTAAATTCAATCGATTTTGCTGGCAAACTGAGCCCAACGAATTTTTGTTTGTGTTAATAATAATGAATCTAAATACGTAAAGAATATTTTCTGCAAAATACATGAACTTTAACGGAAGATTTTTCCACGTAGAGGGTGTGTTTTCTTTCCACATTGGTAAAAAAGGAAAGAAAAAAGGACTTAGATTCAATCGATTTTGCTGGCAAACTGAGCCCAAAGAAGTATTATTTTTTGTTAATAATAATGAATCTAAATACGTAAAGAATATTTTTTGAAATATACATGAACTTTAACGGAAGATTTGTCCATGTAGAGGGCGTGTTTTCTTTCTACATTGGCAAAAAAGAAAGAAAAAAGGACTTAGATTCAATCAATTTTGCTGGCAAACTGAGCCCAAAGAAGTATTATTTTTTGTTAATAATAATGAATTTAAATACGTAAAGAATATTTTCTGAAAGATACACGAACTTTGACCGAAGATTTTTCCACGTAGAGGGCGTGTTTTTTTTCTATCATTGGCAAAAAAGAAAGAAAAAGGACTCATATTCAATCGATTTTGCTGGCAAACTGAGCCCAAAGAATTATTATTTTTTGTTAATAATAATTAAATCTAAATACGTAAAGAATATTTTCTGAAAGATACACGAACTTTGACCGAAGATTTTTCCACGTAGATGGCGGGTTTTTTCTTTCTATCATTGGCAAAAAGGGAAAGAAAAAAGGACTTAAATTCAATCGATTTTGCTGGCAAACTGAGCCCAAAGAAATATTATTTTTTGTTAATAATAATGAATCTAAATACGTAAAGAATATTTTTTGAAAGATATATGAACTTTAACGGAAGATGTTTCCACGTAGAGGGTGTGTTTTCTTTCTACATTGGTAAAAAAGGAAAGAAAAAAGGACTTAGATTCAATCGATTTTGCTGGCAAACTGAGCCCAAAGAAGTATTATTTTTTGTTAATAATAATGAATCCAAATACGTAAAGAATATTTTTTGAAATATACATGAACTTTAACGGAAGATTTGTCCATGTAGAGGGCGTGTTTTCTTTCTACATTGGCAAAAAAGAAAGAAAAAAGGACTTAGATTCAATCAATTTTGCTGGCAAACTGAGCCCAAAGAAGTATTATTTTTTGTTAATAATAATGAATCTAAATACGTAAAGAATATTTTCTGAAAAATACATGAACTTTAACGGAAGATTTTTCCACGTAGAGGGTGTGTTTTCTTTCTACATTGGTAAAAAGGGAAAGAAAAAAGGACTTAGATTCAATCGATTTTGCTGGCAAACTGAGCCCAAAGAAGTATTATTTTTTGTTAATAATAATGAATCTAAATACGTAAAGAATATTTTTTGAAATATACATGAACTTTAACGGAAGATTTGTCCATGTAGAGGGCGTGTTTTCTTTCTACATTGGCAAAAAAGAAAGAAAAAAGGACTTCGATTCAATCAATTTTGCTGGCAAACTGAGCCCAAAGAAGTATTATTTTTTGTTAATAATAATGAATTTAAATACGTAAAGAATATTTTCTGAAAGATACACGAACTTTGACCGAAGATTTTTCCACGTAGAGGGCGTGTTTTCTTTCTATCATTGGCAAAAAAGAAAGAAAAAGGACTCATATTCAATCGATTTTGCTGGCAAACTGAGCCCAAAGAATTATTATTTTTTGTTAATAATAATTAAATCTAAATACGTAAAGAATATTTTCTGAAAGATACACGAACTTTGACCGAAGATTTTTCCACGTAGATGGCGGGTTTTTTCTTTCTATCATTGGCAAAAAGGGAAAGAAAAAAGGACTTAAATTCAATCGATTTTGCTGGCAAACTGAGCCCAAAGAAATATTATTTTTTGTTAATAATAATGAATCTAAATACGTAAAGAATATTTTTTGAAAGATATATGAACTTTAACGGAAGATGTTTCCACGTAGAGGGTGTGTTTTCTTTCTACATTGGTAAAAAAGAAAAGAAAAAAAGGACTTAGATTCAATCGATTTTGCTGGCAAACTGAGCCCAAAGAAGTATTATTTTTTGTTAATAATAATGAATCTAAATAGGTAAAGAATATTTTCCTGAAAGATAAATGAACTTTGACCGAAGATTTTTCCACGTAGAGGGCGGGTTTTCTTTCTTCATTGGCAAAAAGAGAAAGAAAAAGGACTTAAATTCAATCGATTTTGCTGGCAAACTGAGCCCAACGAATTTTTGTGTGTGTTAATAATAATGAATCTAAATACGTAAAGAATATTTTTTGAAATATACATGAACTTTAACGGAAGATTTGTCCATGTAGAGGGCGTGTTTTCTTTCTACATTGGCAAAAAAGAAAGAAAAAAGGACTTAGATTCAATCAATTTTGCTGGCAAACTGAGCCCAAAGAAGTATTATTTTTTGTTAATAATAATGAATTTAAATACGTAAAGAATATTTTCTGAAAGATACACGAACTTTGACCGAAGATTTTTCCACGTAGAGGGCGTGTTTTTTTTCTATCATTGGCAAAAAAGAAAGAAAAAGGACTCATATTCAATCGATTTTGCTGGCAAACTGAGCCCAAAGAATTATTATTTTTTGTTAATAATAATTAAATCTAAATACGTAAAGAATATTTTCTGAAAGATACACGAACTTTGACCGAAGATTTTTCCACGTAGATGGCGGGTTTTTTCTTTCTATCATTGGCAAAAAGGGAAAGAAAAAAGGACTTAAATTCAATCGATTTTGCTGGCAAACTGAGCCCAAAGAAATATTATTTTTTGTTAATAATAATGAATCTAAATACGTAAAGAATATTTTTTGAAAGATATATGAACTTTAACGGAAGATGTTTCCACGTAGAGGGTGTGTTTTCTTTCTACATTGGTAAAAAAGAAAAGAAAAAAAGGACTTAGATTCAATCGATTTTGCTGGCAAACTGAGCCCAAAGAAGTATTATTTTTTGTTAATAATAATGAATATAAATACGTAAAGAATTTTTGTTGTTGAAATAAACATGAAATTTAACGGAAGATTTTTCCATGTAGAGGGCGTGTTTTCTTTCTACATTGTCAAAAAAGAAAGAAAAAGGACTTAAATTCAATCGATTTTGCTGGCAAACTGAGCCCAAAGAAATATTATTTTTTGTTAATAATAATTAATCTAAATAGGTAAAGAATATTTTCTGAAAGATAAATGAACTTTGACCGAAGATTTTTCCACGTAGAGGGCGGGTTTTCTTTCTTCATTGGCAAAAAGAGAAAGAAAAAGGACTTAAATTCAATCGATTTTGCTGGCAAACTGAGCCCAACGAATTTTTGTTTGTGTTAATAATAATGAATCTAAATACGTAAAGAATATTTTCTGAAAAATACATGAACTTTAACGGAAGATTTTTCCACGTAGAGGGTGTGTTTTCTTTCTACATTGGTAAAAAAGGAAAGAAAAAAGGACTTAGATTCAATCGATTTTGCTGGCAAACTGAGCCCAAAGAAGTATTATTTTTTGTTAATAATAATGAATCTAAATACGTAAAGAATATTTTTTGAAATATACATGAACTTTAACGGAAGATTTGTCCATGTAGAGGGCGTGTTTTCTTTCTACATTGGCAAAAAAGAAAGAAAAAAGGACTTCGATTCAATCAATTTTGCTGGCAAACTGATCCCAAAGAAGTATTATTTTTTGTTAATAATAATGAATCTAAATACGTAAAGAATATTTTCTGAAAGATACACGAACTTTGACCGAAGATTTTTCCACGTATAGGGCGTGTTTTCTTTCTATCATTGGCAAAAAGGGAAAGAAAAAAGGACTTAAATTCAATCGATTTTGCTGGCAAACTGAGCCCAAAGAAATATTATTTTTTGTTAATAATAATGAATCTAAATACGTAAAGAATATTTTTTGAAAGATATATGAACTTTAACGGAAGATGTTTCCACGTAGAGGGTGTGTTTTCTTTCTACATTGGTAAAAAAGAAAAGAAAAAAAGGACTTAGATTCAATCGATTTTGCTGGCAAACTGAGCCCAAAGAAGTATTATTTTTTGTTAATAATAATGAATATAAATACGTAAAGAATATTTTTTGAAAGATATATGAACTTTAACGGAAGATGTTTCCACGTAGAGGGTGTGTTTTCTTTCTACATTGGTAAAAAAGAAAAGAAAAAAAGGACTTAGATTCAATCGATTTTGCTGGCAAACTGAGCCCAAAGAAGTATTATTTTTTGTTAATAATAATGAATATAAATACGTAAAGAATTTCTTTTTTGAAATATACATGAACTTTAACGGAAGATTTTTCCATGTAGAGGGCGTGTTTTCTTTCTACATTGTCAAAAAAGAAAGAAAAAAGACTTAAATTCAATCGATTTTGCTGGCAAACTGAGCCCAAAGAAATATTATTTTTTGTTAATAATAATTAATCTAAATAGGTAAAGAATATTTTCTGAAAGATAAATGAACTTTGACCGAAGATTTTTCCACGTAGAGGGCGGGTTTTCTTTCTTCATTGGCAAAAAGAGAAAGAAAAAGGACTTAAATTCAATCGATTTTGCTGGCAAACTGAGCCCAACGAATTTTTTTTTGTGTTAATAATAATGAATCTAAATACGTAAAGAATATTTTCTGAAAAATACATGAACTTTAACGGAAGATTTTTCCACGTAGAGGGTGTGTTTTCTTTCTACATTGGTAAAAAGGGAAAGAAAAAAGGACTTAGATTCAATCGATTTTGCTGGCAAACTGAGCCCAAAGAAGTATTATTTTTTGTTAATAATAATGAATCTAAATACGTAAAGAATATTTTTTGAAATATACATGAACTTTAACGGAAGATTTGTCCATGTAGAGGGCGTGTTTTCTTTCTACATTGGCAAAAAAGAAAGAAAAAAGGACTTCGATTCAATCAATTTTGCTTGCAAACTGAGCCCGAAGAAGTATTATTTTTTGTTAATAATAATGAATCTAAATACGTAAAGAATATTTTCTGAAAGATACATGAACTTTAACGGAAGATTTTTCCACAAACACACCCCCACCAGCGGGGCTAGAACTCACGACCTTATGATTATGAGACCGGCAACTACTCCACTGGACCACACGTGCTCTACTTGCCATGATAAAAAAACCAAGGTATTGATTGGAACTGAAGAGTGGGTTTTCGATAAAATATTGGTAAAAAGTATACACCAGATCGCGCCAAATGAATTCGAAAAATGAAAAAAGAAATGTACATCCAACTAAAATTCCCCATGTGCCTGCAAAAAAAAACCACACACCCACACACAAAAAAAAACCCGTACCACACAATCTGGCATCCCCTTTGCGACCCCCCACCCCTCCACATCGGATCCTGGGTTCGCCCCTGATATAAATCCCTATGATAATAATGATAATAATTTATCACTTTTTGGGAATTGAATCGTGATGTCTATATCCAGCCACTGAAATTTCATTTTTCTCTCCTTTTTTTGGCTGGTGATTTATTTTCATTCGAAATGTATATAACTATATACTCTCTAAATGTAAAAGAGCTAGAACTCACTCTTCTGAGAGCTCTACGAGGGACGGCTCTTTTTAGGAGTGAAGTTCGCTCTTTTCGGAATGATTTTCCTCTGTTTTAGAGTGAGTTTTACTCTGACAAGGGTGGCAATCACTCTTGAGTAGAGTGAACTTCATTCCAAAGGGTGGCACTCACTCTTGAAGAGAGTGAACTTCACATAAAGAGCTGTCCCTCCTAGAGCTCTAAAAGAGTGAGTTTGAGCTCTTTAGAGAGTAGAAATGGCCTGCATCCAAAGAAATGTCTTGAAGCTAGCAAAACAAAACAAAAATGTCACTTTATGCTAAATCCTGAAGGTCTGGAAAACAGAGAGTGTTAACATTTCAATCAGACGACGATGGCCACGCGATTTCATCGTTACAAATGGCAACGGGAGTGCGGCGCCATTTTGAAATATTTTTAACAGTCATCGCCCGGTTGATGAAAATAATTTGTAAAATAACCTTTACAATGGAGTTGGTTAGCTAACTCGAACGGTTTTGGATTGGAAAAAAAAATCTTCTAATTATGATTTTTTTTTTTAAATGATTAGATTAACATTCGCACATTCGCGATTATGTGTTATTCCAATACGAATTAAACATTAGGATTCGCGTGACAGTGGTCGTCTGATTTCAGTTTATTACATTAGTCATGTTAGCTGTGTTCAATGTGGACTCTTAAAGAACGACTCATTCACTATACAATAGGCCTACACCATGTACACAGTGAGGAATAAGAATGATAATTTCCCGGTGGTGGGGTGATGCTCACGTATATTGGCCATACGGGTATGTGCGGACAGGGGCGTCAATCCACATTTAAATGTGGGGGGGGGGGGGGACATTATAAATTGCCCGTCCAAAAATAAAAATAAATTGTAACTGAATTGTTGTTATGAATGTGCCTGGCGTAGCACAAGGTAAGACACCAGGTGGACAGGGGGAGTTTGAGGGAGGATGTGTCCCCTGTACGCTCAGAGTGTACGATTTCTTTCAATTTTCGAACCAATTTGGTGTGATTTGGTGGTCACTTTAACATATATTTTATTGAAATGTTCATTGTTGAATGTGTATACAAATGAATATTTGGTGTGGTTCGAGACCCATTATAATGGAGAAACTACCACGCGAGAAGTGTGCAAAAATTGTATTTCTAACACTGAAATGGTCAAGTATGACGTTTTTAACGTCACCCACATACTATTTGAATATTCCGTGTGGTTCGCAGTGCCGTAAATATGTTTTGATTTGTGGATGGTGTATGAATTGAAAGTCAACCGAATCGAGGAAACAAATATGCGCGTAGGCCTATAACATTTTTGAGTTCACATTTATTTGTGCAATGATTGAGGTACATTTTTTACTTCAAAGAAGTTTCTATCCCAAACATCATTACATCTTTGCCGTCGCGGATACATACATTTTAATCCTGGACCCGACACTGTTTGGGACACATTGCGCGCCGTGTACTTCATAATCATAATTCCATGATTCCTCTTTCAAACTAACAGACTATTAGGTGTTTCTAAAGCAAATGTTCTATTTCGATCACATGCAAACTCAAAACATGGGGGGGGGGGGGGGACATTTCATATTATGCCCACCCCACCTCAAAACATGGGGGGCATGTCCCCCTCGTCCATACAGGATTGGCGCCCATGTGTGCGGCTGCCAAGACCCCTTTCGGCCGCTCCGTAAAACCCCCTTTTCATCCACTAGCAGTTCCATAAAACCCCCTTTTCATCCATTGGCAATTCTTTTAGACCCCAAAATTCAACGGAAATCATAACATGTGTTGAAATCTCATGAATTTGTGTTATATGTAGCTTCAAATTGGCCTAAATTCAGTTCATAAGGCAAATAAGGGATAGGGTACACCCTTAGAGAAAATGGTTCTAACTAAAGTTGCCCTGCCAGGAAAACGCTTAAAGGTTCTTTAAAGAACCAGAAATAGTTCCCCAGAACCATTTTTGGTTCTATGAAGAACCTTTTGGGGTTCTTCAATTTTCAAGACCCTTTTTTGAAGGTTCTATGACGGTTCTATAAAGAACCTCTCTCTGGAACTTTCAAAAAAGGTTCTTGAAAATTGAAGAACCAAACAAGGTTCTTCATAGAACCAAAAATGGTTCTGTATCACGTTTGGGGACACGTTCTAATTTAATTTAATTTCTTAGAGTGTACTCTAAAACTAACCCCTGTTTTAAAATTGGTTTCCGATTTTAGTTTATTTAAAAATAACCGGCGCT
This sequence comes from Ophiura sarsii, assembly GCA_035610835.1. Lineage (NCBI taxonomy): Eukaryota > Metazoa > Echinodermata > Ophiuroidea > Amphilepidida > Ophiuridae > Ophiura > Ophiura sarsii. Next base: position 4,582,861 of record CM069450.1, on the reverse strand, counting down.
TGGGACACCCGTGAACAAAGCGTGCTATAAATCTGTCAGTCTTGGTACCATGCTAAACCTAATTAGGTGTCAATTGAAGAGCGATTTGTTTTCTGAGATAGAGATATGATCAATAATCCGGCGCCTGTATGCGTGTGCAACGTCTGAGCTTGATCTGAGGCTCAAATTGAAAAGTATTTCACACACAATTAACACCTACATTTGGACAATCCATTATCTGGATTACCCAACATTTACGAGTGTCTGACACGTACGCGGTCTGCTTTAAAGCCAAAAGTTTTTTGGTTTTTCTACCTCATTTTATGATCTATAAAACCAGCGCGGGCGTGGTACTTTAAAACAATCGCCTAACATTTTAAGCAACGGCCAAATAAAGTTCATGTTTACATTCAGAAAATATTCTTTATGTATATTCATTATTATTAACAAAATATAATATTTCTTTTGGCACAGTTTGCCAGCAAAATCGATTGAATTTAAGTCCTTTTTCTTTCTATTTTGGCAATGTAGAAAGAAAACACGCCCTCTACATGGAAAAATCTTCCGTTAAAGTTCATGTATATTTCAGAAAATATTCTTTACGTATTTAGATTAATTATTATTAACAAAAAATAATATTTCTTTGGGCTCAGTTTGCCAGCAAAATCGATTGAATTTAAGTCCTTTTTTTTGGTTTTTTTGCCAATGTAGAAAGAAAACACGCCCTCTACATGGAAAAATCTTCCGTTAAAGTTCATGTATATTTCAGAAAATATTCTTTACGTATTTAGATTCATTATTATTAACAAAAAATAATATTTCTTTTGGCTCAGTTTGCCAGCAAAAACGATTAAATTTAAGTCCCTTTACTTTCTCTTTTAACCAATGAAGAAAGAAAACACGCCCTCTACGTGGAAAAATCTTCCGTCAAAGTTCATGTATCTTTCAGAAAATATTCTTTACATATTTAGATTAATTATTATTAACAATAAATAATATTTATTTGGGCTCAGTTTGCCAGCAAAATCAATTGAATTTAAGTCCTTTTTCTTTCTTTTTTGCCAATGTAGAAAGAAAACACGCCCTCTACATGGAAAAATCTTACGTTAAAGTTCATGTATATTTCAGAAAATATTCTTTACGTATTTAGATTAATTATTATTAACAAAAAATAATATTTCTTTGGGCTCAGTTTGCCAGCAAAATCGATTGAATTTAAGTCCTTTTTTCCCCTTTTTTTGCCAATGTAGAAAGAAAACACGCCCTCTACATGGAAAAATCTTCCGTCAAAGTTCATGTTTATTTCAGAAAATACTCTTTGCATGTATAGATTAATTATTATTAACAAAAAATAATATTTCTTTGGGCTCAGTTTGCCATCAAAATCGATTGAATTTAAGTCCTTTTTCTTTCTTTTTTGCCAATGTAGAAAGAAAACACGCCCTCTGCATGGAAAAATCTTCCGTTAAAGTTCATGTATATTTCAGAAAATATTCTTTACGTATTTAGATTCATTATTATTAACAAAAAATAATATTTCTTTTGGCTCAGTTTGCCAGCAAAATCGATTGAATTTAAGTCTTTTTTCTTTCCCTTTTTGCCAATGATAGAAAGAAAACACGCCCTCTACGTGGAAAAATCTTCGATCAAAGTTCATGTATCTTTCAGAAAATATTCTTTACGTATTTAGATTAATTATTTTTAACAAAAAATAATATTACTTTGGGCTCAGTTTGCCAGCAAAATCGATTGAATTTAATTCCTTTTTCTTTCTTTTTTTGCCAATGTAGAAAGAAAACACGCCCTCTACATGGAAAAAAATCTTCCGTCAAAGTTCATGTATATTTCAGAAAATATTCTTTACGTATTTAGATTAATTATTATTAACAAAAAATAATATTTCTTTGGGCTCAGTTTGCCAGCAAAATCGATTGAATTTAAGTCCTTTTTTCCCCTTTATTTTGCCAATGTAGAAAGAAAACACGCCCTCTACATGGAAAAATCTTCCGTCAAAGTTCATGTTTATTTCAGAAAATACTCTTTGCATATATAGATTAATTATTATTAACAAAAAATAATATTTCTTTGGGCTCAGTTTGCCATCAAAATCGATTGAATTTAAGTCCTTTTTCTTTCTTTTTTGCCAATGTAGAAAGAAAACACGCCCTCTACATGGAAAAATCTTCCGTTAAAGTTCATGTATATTTCAGAAAATATTCTTTACGTATTTAGATTCATTATTATTAACAAAAAATAATATTTCTTTTGGCTCAGTTTGCCAGCAAAAACGACTAAATTTAAGTCTCTTTACTTTCTCTTTTAGCCAATTAAGAAAGAAAACACGCCCTCTACGTGGAAAAATCTTCCGTCAAAGTTCATGTATCTTTCAGAAAATATTCTTTACCTATTTAGATTAATTATTATTAACAATAAATAATATTTATTTGGGCTCAGTTTGCCAGCAAAATCGATTGAATTTAAGTCCTTTTTCTTTCTTTTTTGACAATGTAGAAAGAAAACACGCCCTCTACATGGAAAAACCTTCCGTTAAAGTTCATGTATCTTTCAGAAAATATTCTTTACGTATTTAGATTCATTATTATAAACAAACAATAATATTTCTTTGGGCTCAGTTTGCCAGCAAAATCGATTGAATTTAAGTCCTTTTTCTTTCCCTTTTTGCCAATGATAGAAAGAAAACACGCCCTCTACGTGGAAAAATCTTCGGTCAAAGTTCATGTATCTTTCAGAAAATATTCTTTACGTATTTAGATTAATTATTTTTAACAAAAAATAATATTACTTTGGGCTCAGTTTGCCAGCAAAATCGATTGAATTTTTAAATTTTACGTATGTAGATTAATTATTATTAACAAAAAATAATATTTCTTTGGGCTCAGTTTGCCAGCAAAATCGATTGAATTTAAGTCCTTTTCCCCTTTTTTTGCCAATGAAGAAAGAAAACACGCCCTCTACATGGAAAAATCTTCCGTCAAAGTTCATGTTTATTTCAGAAAATACTCTTTGCATGTATAGATTAATTATTATTAACAAAAAATAATATTTCTTTGGGCTCAGTTTGCCATCAAAATCGATTGAATTTAAGTCCTTTTTCTTTCTTTTTTGCCAATGTAGAAAGAAAACACGCCCTCTGCATGGAAAAATCTTCCGTTAAAGTTCATGTATATTTCAGAAAATATTCTTTACGTATTTAGATTCATTATTATTAACAAAAAATAATATTTCTTTTGGCTCAGTTTGCCAGCAAAAACGATTAAATTTAAGTCCCTTTACTTTCTCTTTTAGCCAATGAAGAAAGAAAACACGCCCTCTACGTGGAAAAATCTTCCGTCAAAGTTCATGTATCTTTCAGAAAATATTCTTTACGTATTTAGATTCATTATTATAAACAAAAAATAATATTTCTTTGGGCTCAGTTTGCCAGCAAAATCGATTGAATTTAAGTCCTTTTTCTTTCTTTTTTGCCAATGTAGAAAGAAAACACGCCCTCTACATGGAAAAAAATCTTCCGTCAAAGTTCATGTATATTTCAGAAAATATTCTTTACGTATTTAGATTAATTATTATTAACAAAAAATAATATTTCTTTGGGCTCAGTTTGCCAGCAAAATCGATTGAATTTAAGTCCTTTTTTCCCCTTTTTTTGCCAATGTAGAAAGAAAACACGCCCTCTACATGGAAAAATCTTCCGTCAAAGTTCATGTTTATTTCAGAAAATACTCTTTGCATGTATAGATTAATTATTATTAACAAAAAATAATATTTCTTTGGGCTCAGTTTGCCATCAAAATCGATTGAATTTAAGTCCTTTTTCTTTCTTTTTTGCCAATGTAGAAAGAAAACACGCCCTCTGCATGGAAAAATCTTCCGTTAAAGTTCATGTATATTTCAGAAAATATTCTTTACGTATTTAGATTCATTATTATTAACAAAAAATAATATTTCTTTTGGCTCAGTTTGCCAGCAAAATCGATTGAATTTAAGTCTTTTTTCTTTCCCTTTTTGCCAATGATAGAAAGAAAACACGCCCTCTACGTGGAAAAATCTTCGATCAAAGTTCATGTATCTTTCAGAAAATATTCTTTACGTATTTAGATTAATTATTTTTAACAAAAAATAATATTACTTTGGGCTCAGTTTGCCAGCAAAATCGATTGAATTTAATTCCTTTTTCTTTCTTTTTTTGCCAATGTAGAAAGAAAACACGCCCTCTACATGGAAAAAAATCTTCCGTCAAAGTTCATGTATATTTCAGAAAATATTCTTTACGTATTTAGATTAATTATTATTAACAAAAAATAATATTTCTTTGGGCTCAGTTTGCCAGCAAAATCGATTGAATTTAAGTCCTTTTTTCCCCTTTTTTTGCCAATGTAGAAAGAAAACACGCCCTCTACATGGAAAAATCTTCCGTCAAAGTTCATGTTTATTTCAGAAAATACTCTTTGCATATATAGATTAATTATTATTAACAAAAAATAATATTTCTTTGGGCTCAGTTTGCCATCAAAATCGATTGAATTTAAGTCCTTTTTCTTTCTTTTTTGCCAATGTAGAAAGAAAACACGCCCTCTACATGGAAAAATCTTCCGTTAAAGTTCATGTATATTTCAGAAAATATTCTTTACGTATTTAGATTCATTATTATTAACAAAAAATAATATTTCTTTTGGCTCAGTTTGCCAGCAAAAACGATTAAATTTAAGTCTCTTTACTTTGTCTTTTAGCCAATTAAGAAAGAAAACACGCCCTCTACGTGGAAAAATCTTCCGTCAAAGTTCATGTATCTTTCAGAAAATATTCTTTACCTATTTAGATTAATTATTATTAACAATAAATAATATTTATTTGGGCTCAGTTTGCCAGCAAAATCGATTGAATTTAAGTCCTTTTTCTTTCTTTTTTGACAATGTAGAAAGAAAACACGCCCTCTACATGGAAAAACCTTCCGTTAAAGTTCATGTATCTTTCAGAAAATATTCTTTACGTATTTAGATTCATTATTATAAACAAACAATAATATTTCTTTGGGCTCAGTTTGCCAGCAAAATCGATTGAATTTAAGTCCTTTTTCTTTCCCTTTTTGCCAATGATAGAAAGAAAACACGCCCTCTACGTGGAAAAATCTTCGGTCAAAGTTCATGTATCTTTCAGAAAATATTCTTTACGTATTTAGATTAATTATTTTTAACAAAAAATAATATTACTTTGGGCTCAGTTTGCCAGCAAAATCGATTGAATTTTTAAATTTTACGTATGTAGATTAATTATTATTAACAAAAAATAATATTTCTTTGGGCTCAGTTTGCCAGCAAAATCGATTGAATTTAAGTCCTTTTTCCCTTTTTTTGCCAATGTAGAAAGAAAACACGCCCTCTACATGGAAAAATCTTCCGTCAAAGTTCATGTTTATTTCAGAAAATACTCTTTGCATGTATAGATTAATTATTATTAACAAAAAATAATATTTCTTTGGGCTCAGTTTGCCATCAAAATCGATTGAATTTAAGTCCTTTTTCTTTCTTTTTTGCCAATGTAGAATGAAAACACGCCCTCTGCATGGAAAAATCTTCCGTTAAAGTTCATGTATATTTCAGAAAATATTCTTTACGTATTTAGATTCATTATTATTAACAAAAAATAATATTTCTTTTGGCTCAGTTTGCCAGCAAAAACGATTAAATTTAAGTCCCTTTACTTTCTCTTTTAGCCAATGAAGAAAGAAAACACGCCCTCTACGTGGAAAAATCTTCCGTCAAAGTTCATGTATCTTTCAGAAAATATTCTTTACGTATTTAGATTCATTATTATAAACAAAAAATAATATTTCTTTGGGCTCAGTTTGCCAGCAAAATCGATTGAATTTAAGTCCTTTTTCTTTCTTTTTTGCCAATGTAGAAAGAAAACACGCCCTCTACATGGAAAAAAATCTTCCGTCAAAGTTCATGTATATTTCAGAAAATATTCTTTACGTATTTAGATTAATTATTATTAACAAAAAATAATATTTCTTTGGGCTCAGTTTGCCAGCAAAATCGATTGAATTTAAGTCCTTTTTTCCCCTTTTTTTGCCAATGTAGAAAGAAAACACGCCCTCTACATGGAAAAATCTTCCGTCAAAGTTCATGTTTATTTCAGAAAATACTCTTTGCATGTATAGATTAATTATTATTAACAAAAAATAATATTTCTTTGGGCTCAGTTTGCCATCAAAATCGATTGAATTTAAGTCCTTTTTCTTTCTTTTTTGCCAATGTAGAAAGAAAACACGCCCTCTGCATGGAAAAATCTTCCGTTAAAGTTCATGTATATTTCAGAAAATATTCTTTCCGTATTTAGATTCATTATTATTAACAAAAAATAATATTTCTTTTGGCTCAGTTTGCCAGCAAAAACGATTAAATTTAAGTCCCTTTACTTTCTCTTTTAGCCAATGAAGAAAGAAAACACGCCCTCTACGTGGAAAAATCTTCCGTCAAAGTTCATGTATCTTTCAGAAAATATTCTTTACGTATTTAGATTCATTATTATAAACAAAAAATAATATTTCTTTGGGCTCAGTTTGCCAGCAAAATCGATTGAATTTAAGTCCTTTTTCTTTCTTTTTTGCCAATGTAGAAAGAAAACACGCCCTCTACATGGAAAAAAATCTTCCGTCAAAGTTCATGTATATTTCAGAAAATATTCTTTACGTATTTAGATTAATTATTATTAACAAAAAATAATATTTCTTTGGGCTCAGTTTGCCAGCAAAATCGATTGAATTTAAGTCCTTTTTTCCCCTTTTTTTGCCAATGTAGAAAGAAAACACGCCCTCTACATGGAAAAATCTTCCGTCAAAGTTCATGTTTATTTCAGAAAATACTCTTTGCATGTATAGATTAATTATTATTAACAAAAAATAATATTTCTTTGGGCTCAGTTTGCCATCAAAATCGATTGAATTTAAGTCCTTTTTCTTTCTTTTTTGCCAATGTAGAAAGAAAACACGCCCTCTGCATGGAAAAATCTTCCGTTAAAGTTCATGTATATTTCAGAAAATATTCTTTACGTATTTAGATTCATTATTATTAACAAAAAATAATATTTCTTTTGGCTCAGTTTGCCAGCAAAAACGACTAAATTTAAGTCTCTTTACTTTCTCTTTTAGCCAATTAAGAAAGAAAACACGCCCTCTACGTGGAAAAATCTTCCGTCAAAGTTCATGTATCTTTCAGAAAATATTCTTTACCTATTTAGATTAATTATTATTAACAATAAATAATATTTATTTGGGCTCAGTTTGCCAGCAAAATCGATTGAATTTAAGTCCTTTTTCTTTCTTTTTTGACAATGTAGAAAGAAAACACGCCCTCTACATGGAAAAACCTTCCGTTAAAGTTCATGTATCTTTCAGAAAATATTCTTTACGTATTTAGATTCATTATTATAAACAAACAATAATATTTCTTTGGGCTCAGTTTGCCAGCAAAATCGATTGAATTTAAGTCCTTTTTCTTTCCCTTTTTGCCAATGATAGAAAGAAAACACGCCCTCTACGTGGAAAAATCTTCGGTCAAAGTTCATGTATCTTTCAGAAAATATTCTTTACGTATTTAGATTAATTATTTTTAACAAAAAATAATATTACTTTGGGCTCAGTTTGCCAGCAAAATCGATTGAATTTTTAAATTTTACGTATGTAGATTAATTATTATTAACAAAAAATAATATTTCTTTGGGCTCAGTTTGCCAGCAAAATCGATTGAATTTAAGTCCTTTTCCCCTTTTTTTGCCAATGAAGAAAGAAAACACGCCCTCTACATGGAAAAATCTTCCGTCAAAGTTCATGTTTATTTCAGAAAATACTCTTTGCATGTATAGATTAATTATTATTAACAAAAAATAATATTTCTTTGGGCTCAGTTTGCCATCAAAATCGATTGAATTTAAGTCCTTTTTCTTTCTTTTTTGCCAATGTAGAAAGAAAACACGCCCTCTGCATGGAAAAATCTTCCGTTAAAGTTCATGTATATTTCAGAAAATATTCTTTACGTATTTAGATTCATTATTATTAACAAAAAATAATATTTCTTTTGGCTCAGTTTGCCAGCAAAAACGATTAAATTTAAGTCCCTTTACTTTCTCTTTTAGCCAATGAAGAAAGAAAACACGCCCTCTACGTGGAAAAATCTTCCGTCAAAGTTCATGTATCTTTCAGAAAATATTCTTTACGTATTTAGATTCATTATTATAAACAAAAAATAATATTTCTTTGGGCTCAGTTTGCCAGCAAAATCGATTGAATTTAAGTCCTTTTTCTTTCTTTTTTGCCAATGTAGAAAGAAAACACGCCCTCTACATGGAAAAAAATCTTCCGTCAAAGTTCATGTATATTTCAGAAAATATTCTTTACGTATTTAGATTAATTATTATTAACAAAAAATAATATTTCTTTGGGCTCAGTTTGCCAGCAAAATCGATTGAATTTAAGTCCTTTTTTCCCCTTTTTTTGCCAATGTAGAAAGAAAACACGCCCTCTACATGGAAAAATCTTCCGTCAAAGTTCATGTTTATTTCAGAAAATACTCTTTGCATGTATAGATTAATTATTATTAACAAAAAATAATATTTCTTTGGGCTCAGTTTGCCATCAAAATCGATTGAATTTAAGTCCTTTTTCTTTCTTTTTTGCCAATGTAGAAAGAAAACACGCCCTCTGCATGGAAAAATCTTCCGTTAAAGTTCATGTATATTTCAGAAAATATTCTTTACGTATTTAGATTCATTATTATTAACAAAAAATAATATTTCTTTTGGCTCAGTTTGCCAGCAAAATCGATTGAATTTAAGTCTTTTTTCTTTCCCTTTTTGCCAATGATAGAAAGAAAACACGCCCTCTACGTGGAAAAATCTTCGATCAAAGTTCATGTATCTTTCAGAAAATATTCTTTACGTATTTAGATTAATTATTTTTAACAAAAAATAATATTACTTTGGGCTCAGTTTGCCAGCAAAATCGATTGAATTTAATTCCTTTTTCTTTCTTTTTTTGCCAATGTAGAAAGAAAACACGCCCTCTACATGGAAAAAAATCTTCCGTCAAAGTTCATGTATATTTCAGAAAATATTCTTTACGTATTTAGATTAATTATTATTAACAAAAAATAATATTTCTTTGGGCTCAGTTTGCCAGCAAAATCGATTGAATTTAAGTCCTTTTTTCCCCTTTTTTTGCCAATGTAGAAAGAAAACACGCCCTCTACATGGAAAAATCTTCCGTCAAAGTTCATGTTTATTTCAGAAAATACTCTTTGCATATATAGATTAATTATTATTAACAAAAAATAATATTTCTTTGGGCTCAGTTTGCCATCAAAATCGATTGAATTTAAGTCCTTTTTCTTTCTTTTTTGCCAATGTAGAAAGAAAACACGCCCTCTACATGGAAAAATCTTCCGTTAAAGTTCATGTATATTTCAGAAAATATTCTTTACGTATTTAGATTCATTATTATTAACAAAAAATAATATTTCTTTTGGCTCAGTTTGCCAGCAAAAACGATTAAATTTAAGTCTCTTTACTTTGTCTTTTAGCCAATTAAGAAAGAAAACACGCCCTCTACGTGGAAAAATCTTCCGTCAAAGTTCATGTATCTTTCAGAAAATATTCTTTACCTATTTAGATTAATTATTATTAACAATAAATAATATTTATTTGGGCTCAGTTTGCCAGCAAAATCGATTGAATTTAAGTCCTTTTTCTTTCTTTTTTGACAATGTAGAAAGAAAACACGCCCTCTACATGGAAAAACCTTCCGTTAAAGTTCATGTATCTTTCAGAAAATATTCTTTACGTATTTAGATTCATTATTATAAACAAACAATAATATTTCTTTGGGCTCAGTTTGCCAGCAAAATCGATTGAATTTAAGTCCTTTTTCTTTCCCTTTTTGCCAATGATAGAAAGAAAACACGCCCTCTACGTGGAAAAATCTTCGGTCAAAGTTCATGTATCTTTCAGAAAATATTCTTTACGTATTTAGATTAATTATTTTTAACAAAAAATAATATTACTTTGGGCTCAGTTTGCCAGCAAAATCGATTGAATTTTTAAATTTTACGTATGTAGATTAATTATTATTAACAAAAAATAATATTTCTTTGGGCTCAGTTTGCCAGCAAAATCGATTGAATTTAAGTCCTTTTTCCCTTTTTTTGCCAATGTAGAAAGAAAACACGCCCTCTACATGGAAAAATCTTCCGTCAAAGTTCATGTTTATTTCAGAAAATACTCTTTGCATGTATAGATTAATTATTATTAACAAAAAATAATATTTCTTTGGGCTCAGTTTGCCATCAAAATCGATTGAATTTAAGTCCTTTTTCTTTCTTTTTTGCCAATGTAGAATGAAAACACGCCCTCTGCATGGAAAAATCTTCCGTTAAAGTTCATGTATATTTCAGAAAATATTCTTTACGTATTTAGATTCATTATTATTAACAAAAAATAATATTTCTTTTGGCTCAGTTTGCCAGCAAAAACGATTAAATTTAAGTCCCTTTACTTTCTCTTTTAGCCAATGAAGAAAGAAAACACGCCCTCTACGTGGAAAAATCTTCCGTCAAAGTTCATGTATCTTTCAGAAAATATTCTTTACGTATTTAGATTCATTATTATAAACAAAAAATAATATTTCTTTGGGCTCAGTTTGCCAGCAAAATCGATTGAATTTAAGTCCTTTTTCTTTCTTTTTTGCCAATGTAGAAAGAAAACACGCCCTCTACATGGAAAAAAATCTTCCGTCAAAGTTCATGTATATTTCAGAAAATATTCTTTACGTATTTAGATTAATTATTATTAACAAAAAATAATATTTCTTTGGGCTCAGTTTGCCAGCAAAATCGATTGAATTTAAGTCCTTTTTTCCCCTTTTTTTGCCAATGTAGAAAGAAAACACGCCCTCTACATGGAAAAATCTTCCGTCAAAGTTCATGTTTATTTCAGAAAATACTCTTTGCATGTATAGATTAATTATTATTAACAAAAAATAATATTTCTTTGGGCTCAGTTTGCCATCAAAATCGATTGAATTTAAGTCCTTTTTCTTTCTTTTTTGCCAATGTAGAAAGAAAACACGCCCTCTGCATGGAAAAATCTTCCGTTAAAGTTCATGTATATTTCAGAAAATATTCTTTCCGTATTTAGATTCATTATTATTAACAAAAAATAATATTTCTTTTGGCTCAGTTTGCCAGCAAAAACGATTAAATTTAAGTCCCTTTACTTTCTCTTTTAGCCAATGAAGAAAGAAAACACGCCCTCTACGTGGAAAAATCTTCCGTCAAAGTTCATGTATCTTTCAGAAAATATTCTTTACGTATTTAGATTCATTATTATAAACAAAAAATAATATTTCTTTGGGCTCAGTTTGCCAGCAAAATCGATTGAATTTAAGTCCTTTTTCTTTCTTTTTTGCCAATGTAGAAAGAAAACACGCCCTCTACATGGAAAAAAATCTTCCGTCAAAGTTCATGTATATTTCAGAAAATATTCTTTACGTATTTAGATTAATTATTATTAACAAAAAATAATATTTCTTTGGGCTCAGTTTGCCAGCAAAATCGATTGAATTTAAGTCCTTTTTTCCCCTTTTTTTGCCAATGTAGAAAGAAAACACGCCCTCTACATGGAAAAATCTTCCGTCAAAGTTCATGTTTATTTCAGAAAATACTCTTTGCATGTATAGATTAATTATTATTAACAAAAAATAATATTTCTTTGGGCTCAGTTTGCCATCAAAATCGATTGAATTTAAGTCCTTTTTCTTTCTTTTTTGCCAATGTAGAAAGAAAACACGCCCTCTGCATGGAAAAATCTTCCGTTAAAGTTCATGTATATTTCAGAAAATATTCTTTACGTATTTAGATTCATTATTATTAACAAAAAATAATATTTCTTTTGGCTCAGTTTGCCAGCAAAAACGATTAAATTTAAGTCCCTTTACTTTCTCTTTTAGCCAATGAAGAAAGAAAACACGCCCTCTACGTGGAAAAATCTTCCGTCAAAGTTCATGTATCTTTCAGAAAATATTCTTTACGTATTTAGATTCATTATTATAAACAAAAAATAATATTTCTTTGGGCTCAGTTTGCCAGCAAAATCGATTGAATTTAAGTCCTTTTTCTTTCTTTTTTGCCAATGTAGAAAGAAAACACGCCCTCTACATGGAAAAAAATCTTCCGTCAAAGTTCATGTATATTTCAGAAAATATTCTTTACGTATTTAGATTAATTATTATTAACAAAAAATAATATTTCTTTGGGCTCAGTTTGCCAGCAAAATCGATTGAATTTAAGTCCTTTTCCCCCCTTTTTTTGCCAATGTAGAAAGAAAACACGCCCTCTACATGGAAAAATCTTCCGTCAAAGTTCATGTTTATTTCAGAAAATATTCTTTACGTATTAAGATTAATTATTATTAACAAAAAATAATATTTCTTTGGGCTCAGTTTGCCATCAAAATCGATTGAATTTAAGTCCTTTTTCTTTCTTTTTTGCCAATGTAGAAAGAAAACACGCCCTCTACATGGAAAAATCTTCCGTTAAAGTTCATGTATATTTCAGAAAATATTCTTTACGTATTTAGATTCATTATTATTAACAAAAAATAATATTTCTTTTGGCTCAGTTTGCCAGCAAAAACGATTAAATTTAAGTCTCTTTACTTTCTCTTTTAGCCAATTAAGAAAGAAAACACGCCCTCTACGTGGAAAAATCTTCCGTCAAAGTTCATGTATCTTTCAGAAAATATTCTTTACCTATTTAGATTAATTATTATTAACAATAAATAATATTTATTTGGGCTCAGTTTGCCAGCAAAATCGATTGAATTTAAGTCCTTTTTCTTTCTTTTTTGACAATGTAGAAAGAAAACACGCCCTCTACATGGAAAAACCTTCCGTTAAAGTTCATGTATCTTTCAGAAAATATTCTTTACGTATTTAGATTCATTTTTATAAACAAACAATAATATTTCTTTGGGCTCAGTTTGCCAGCAAAATCGATTGAATTTAAGTCCTTTTTCTTTCCCTTTTTGCCAATGATAGAAAGAAAACACGCCCTCTACGTGGAAAAATCTTCGGTCAAAGTTCATGTATCTTTCAGAAAATATTCTTTACGTATTTAGATTAATTATTTTTAACAAAAAATAATATTACTTTGGGCTCAGTTTGCCAGCAAAATCGATTGAATTTAATTCCTTTTTCTTTCTTTTTTGCCAATGTAGAAAGAAAACACGCCCTCTACATGGAAAAAAATCTTCCGTCAAAGTTCATGTATATTTCAGAAAATATTCTTTACGTATGTAGATTAATTATTATTAACAAAAAATAATATTTCTTTGGGCTCAGTTTGCCAGCAAAATCGATTGAATTTAAGTCCTTTTTTCCCTTTTTTTGCCAATGTAGAAAGAAAACACGCCCTCTACATGGAAAAATCTTCCGTCAAAGTTCATGTTTATTTCAGAAAATACTCTTTGCATATATAGATTAATTATTATTAACAAAAAATAATATTTCTTTGGGCTCAGTTTGCCATCAAAATCGATTGAATTTAAGTCCTTTTTCTTTCTTTTTTGCCAATGTAGAAAGAAAACACGCCCTCTGCATGGAAAAATCTTCCGTTAAAGTTCATGTATATTTCAGAAAATATTCTTTACGTATTTAGATTCATTATTATTAACAAAAAATAATATTTCTTTTGGCTCAGTTTGCCAGCAAAAACGATTAAATTTAAGTCCCTTTACTTTCTCTTTTAGCCAATGAAGAAAGAAAACACGCCCTCTACGTGGAAAAATCTTCCGTCAAAGTTCATGTATCTTTCAGAAAATATTCTTTACCTATTTAGATTAATTATTATTAACAATAAATAATATTTATTTGGGTTAAGTTTGCCAGCAAAATCGATTGAATTTAAGTCCTTTTTCTTTCTTTTTTGCCAATGTAGAAAGAAAACACGCCCTCTACATGGAAAAATTTTCCGTTAAAGTTCATGTATATTTCAAAAAATATTCTTTACGTATTTATATTCATTATTATTAACAAAAAATAATACTTCTTTGGGCTCAGTTTGCCAGCAAAGTCGATTGAATCTAAGTCCTTTTTTTCATTTCTTTTTGACCAATGTAGAAAGAAAACACACCCTCTACGTGGACATCTTCCGTTAAAGTTCATATATCTTTCAGAAAATACTCTTTACATATATAGATTCATTATTATTAACAAAAAATAATATTTCTTTGGGCTCAGTTTGCCAGCAAAATCGATTGAATTTAAGTCCTTTTTCTTTCTTTTTTGCCAATAAAGAAATAAAACACGCCCTCTACGTGGAAAAATCTTCAGTCAAAGTTCATGTATCTTTATAAAAATATTCTTTATGTACGTATATAGATTCCTTATTAATATTATGAATCTCTTAAATCCAATATCCAATAGTTTATATAATGGCGGGAGGGTACCAAGGCGCCCGCCAAGGCGCAGGCCAGGGTAGGCTACCTGCTGATAAATTAGCAAGAAACGAATCCAATATAACCCGTGTGTCCATGTGTAAATACTTAGCCGACGAGCCGTGGCTTCTAGCCCGGCCCGTCTGCTGCTGGTCTGCCGTGGCCAACGGCTTCACTGCCGTAGTCAGCATGCTGTGTGCCGCATGTCCACGGCTCACTGTAGCGTATTCCGATATAGCACACTGCCGTAGTCAGCTGCAGCCGCAGTCTACCTCACAACCATTAGCTGTAGCCAAAGCTTGCCGCAGCATGATATCGGTAGCAACGACCTTGCCGTACTCAACAGCTACGAAACACGGTCGTATACTTTATGTAGTCCACCGTGTTCCAGCGAGTGGAAAAATCTTCGGTCAAAATTCATGTATTTTTCAGAAAATAATCTTTAGTCATTGTTATTTAATATTTCTAACAAAAAAGAATATTTCTTTTTGGCTCAGTTCAGTGGCGTAGCTCGGAGGGGGGGGGGGGGGGGGTTAAAAAGTGGGGAAAAAAGAATTAGAAAAAAAAATTGATAAAAGACCGCGACGGCGTGCGGGGGCACTGGTTATGTGTGGTTATATTCAGCAGTTATATTCAGCCCAAATAGTCGAATAAAGGCCAAATTGTGCCGTGCGAAATGTTTGGACATCAACCCCCCCCCCCCCCCCCCCCCCACACCCACCACACACACCCCACACCCTCACTTACGAGTTGGTGAATGGATTTAACTTCCTTTTATTAACTTTTTTGACAATGTAGATAGAAAACACGCCCTCTACGTGGGAAAATCTTCGGTCAAAATCCATATAATTTTCAGAAAATAATCTTTAGTCATTGTGATTCAATATTTTTAACCAAAAAGAATATTTGTTTGGGCTCAGTTTGCCAGCAAAACCGATTTAATTTAAATCCCTATTCTTTCTATTTTTGCCACTATATAAAGAAAACATGCCCTCTACGTGGAAAAATCTTCGGTCAAAGTTCATGTATTTTTCGAAAAATATTCTTAACCTATACAGATTCATTTTTATAAACAAACAATAATTATGATTTCTATGGGCTCAGTTTGCCAGCAAAATCGATTGAATTTAAGTCCTTTTTCTTTCTTTTTTTGCCAACCTAGAGAGAAAACATGCACTCTACGTGGACAAATCAGCAGAAAAATCTTCGGTCAAAGTTCACGTACCTTTCAGAAAATATTCTTTATGTATGTAGATTCATACGAATCTCCAAAATCCAAAATCCAATATTCAATATCCAATATTATTACGTGGAAACATCTGCGGTCAAAGTTTATATATCTTTCAGAAAATATTCTTTATGTATATGTATTCATTATTATTAACAAACAATAATATTTCTTTTGGCTCCGTTTGCCAGCAAATCGATGGAATTTAAGTCATTTTTCTTTCTATTTTTGGCAATGTAGAAAAAAAACATGCCCTCTACGTGAAAAAAATCTTCGGTCAAAGTTCATATATCTTTCAGAAAATAATCTTTATGTATATATATTCATTATTATTAACAAAAAATAATATTTCTTTGGCAGTTTGCCAGCAAAATCGATTGAATGTAAGTCCTTTTTCTTTCTATTTTTGGCAATGTAGAAAGAGAACACGCCCTCTACGTGGAAACATCTTCGGTCAAAGTTCATATGTCTTTCAGAAAATATTCTTTATGTATATATATTCATTATTATTAACAAAAAATAATATTTCTTTGGGTTCAGTTTGCCAGCAAAATCGATTGAATTTAAGTCCTTTTTCTTTCTATTTTTGGCAATGTAGAAAGAGAACACGCCCTCTACGTGGAAACATCTTCAGTCAAAGTTTATATATCTTTCAGAAAATATTCTTTATGTATATATATTCATTATTATTAACAAAAAATAATATTTCTTTTGGCTCAGTTTGCCAGCAAAATCGATTGAATTTAAGTCCTTTTTCTTTCTATTTTTGGCAATGTAGAAAACAAACACGCCCTCTACGTGAAAAAAAATCTTCGGTCAAAGTTCAAATATCTTTCAAAAAATATTCTTTATGTATATATATTCATTATTATTAACAAAAAATAATATTTCTTTGGGTTCAGTTTGCCAGCAAAATCGATTGAATTTAAGTCCTTTTTCTTTCTATTTTTGGCAATGTAGAACAAAACACGCCCTCTACGTGGAAACATCTTCGGTCAAAGTTCATATATCTTTCAGAAAATAATCTTTATGTATATATATATTCATTATTATTAACAAAAAATAATATTTCTTTGGCAGTTTGCCAGCAAAATCGGTTGAATTTAAGTCCTTTTTCTTTCTATTTTTGGCAATGTAGAAAGAGAACACGCCCTCTACGTGGAAACATCTTCAGTCAAAGTTCATATATCTTTCAGAAAATAATCTTTATGTATATATATTCATTATTATTAACAAAAAACAAAATTCTTTGGGTTCAGTTTGCCAGCAAAATCGATTGAATTTAAGTCCTTTTTCTTTCTATTTTTGGCAATGTAGAAACAGATCACGCCCTCTACGTGGAAACATCTTCAGTCAAAGTTTATATATCTTTCAGAAAATATTCTTTATGTATATATATTCATTATTATTAACAAAAAATAATATTTCTTTTGGTTCAGTTTGCCAGCAAAATCGATTGAATTTAAGTCATTTTTCTTTCTATTTTTGGCAATGTAGAAAACAAACACGCCCTCTACGTGAAAAAAAATCTTCGGTCAAAGTTCAAATATCTTTCAAAAAATATTCTTTATGTATATATATTCATTATTATTAACAAAAAATAAAATTTCTTTGGGTTCAGTTTGCCAGCAAAATCGATTGAATTTAAGTCCTTTTTCTTTCTATTTTTGGCAATGTAGAAAGAAAACACGCCCTCTTCGTGGAAAAATCTTCGGTCAAAGTTCATATATCTTTCAGAAAATATTCTTTATGTATATATATTCATTATTATTAACAAAAAATAAAATTTCTTTGGGCTCAGTTTGCCAGCAACTTCGATTGAATTTAAATCCTTTTTCTTTCTATTTTTGGCAATGTAGAAAGAAAACACGCCCTCTACGTGAAAAAATACACAAACTTCATGTTTATATTCAGAAAATATTCTTTATGTATATATATTCATTATTATGAATCTCCGAAATCCAATATCCAATATCCAATATTCAATATCCAATATCCAATATCCTGCTAAAATCACCAAAATACGAATATCCAATATCCAATATCCAATATCCTGCTAAAATCACCGTGCTCATTGTTATATGGTACGGTTGACCCCTTTGCCATAAATCATGGTACAGCGACATACACCCCATAGGCTCCCTAGCTCATTGTGTATATGGTAGGAGCCTACTATTGCTGACATATGCCATTGACTATGGTACGGTGTAATTGCCACGTCATAGACCCCTTTAACTCGCTGTTTCTATGGTACTGTCGCCATAGTACAGCGTCATTCCCATGCATTAGGCCCCCCTTAACTCATTGCTCAACTTACGCCATGGACCATGGTACAGCGTTATTGCTACACCATGGGCTTCCTAAGCCCATTGCTTATATGGTATGGTCGCTAACCATCATGGCCATGCATTGCATTTATAATCAATCAATCTTACAACATTAAAGTCTTATAGTGTTGCTAGCTCGAAAGGGCTGATTGCACTCGTAGTTAAGCTCAAGCGTCTCATGGTCGCTCTCTAGGTTGTACTCAATCAGTATACTCTGGTTCTATCATCGCTATGATTCCCATCAATGAGTGCATATTGGTCAATCATCTCAACTCACAGTTTGCCCTCATTCTAATAAGGCATGGTTGCATACAATCTTTCGTTACCACATGACTTGTATCAGTCTTGTCTAGATTCTCACAGTCAATAAGCTCTTGTGAGTCTTATATCAGGTCAAATGACTCATGACAATCATAAGTCAGGATTATCAGGCACGTTCCAGGATCAGTTGGCATACGGATTGTCTTATTAATCTCAAAGCTTAATGTCTCATGAATGGATTCTTACTTCTTATAGTGCTCACTCAGTCAGCACAAACCACTTATGGCTGTCCAGGCAAGTGTTACATGGTCAGATCATCCTGAATGTCTGCCAATTTTTGGCATTGAATTATGTTCAGTCCACATGGTATCTTGATCAGTCATTATGGCATCACAGACATCATCATTCCAGTGTATCATTCCAGTATATCGTATACGGTCGAGGATCGGCCCATACAGGGGTCAAATTTCACCAGTACTGCAACCCAAGTCACCCTTGTTAGCAGTATCGGTTATGCCTCGTGGTCAGGAGACACACGCTTCTTTAGTCAGAACAGATTGATAATTTTGTAACCATCAGTTGCACATACATTACATAGTTTTTCACGGAGTTAGTTACGCTCATTCAAGATGGTTTTAGTGAATCATCAGCAACGACTCATTATAGCCAATAAGCACTGGCACAAATGCTTCTCAGTCAATCAACACAATACATGACTCATCTCTCTCCTATTATTCACCATCAGTGACATGTTTATTCAACCCAAATCAGTCATGAATCATCATCAGTTATGACTTGCACAAAACAATTCAGGGTCACTCAGCGCAAATGACTCACGGCCATTTAGCACAATGCTTCATGGTCATTCAACATGCTCAACAAGTACCATGGTAAATCATCATAAGACATGGTCAACCCACATGTTTGCTTGTGTAGGCTTAACTTAGGCTGTATACAAAATCAAGGCCTATAGATCATTTTTGTGCTCAATAAGCGCTCCCATGTCAGTCACACTCATACCATGTCTCTGCCAATTATTGCATTGGATCCGGAATGTCTCTGCCCAAATGACTCATGGACACTAGCACAAGGAGTCATAGTCACTCAACTAGTACGCTACCATGGTCAATCATGTGCCTTCAGTAGTACAAGGGCCACAATTTGTGGTCAGTCAGCACACAATATCACCCATGCCATGCATTATTAGCTAGCATCACTATATCAAATAATAATAGTTAATTATAATCAGTAGACTCATTACTCATGGTCAAACATCAGCAATGACTCATTTTTTTGTAAGGACAGTTGATTCATGGCCAATCAGTGCACATGCTGAATGTAACTCCTATAAGTACCATCAGTAGTTATCCATGGTTGGTCATGAATTATCCATACTCGGTCCACACAAACGACTTGATGTCTATTAACCTATTCAACACACATGGTCAATGTGTTACAGGCAGTTTGCGCAATCCAATGTCTTGGTGCCATGCATGTTATCCCACGTGCTGACAATACAATTGTCTCATTCTACTTATTTACTTGTGGCCAGTTCTCATGGTCAGTCACATTCTCACATGATCGGCTTATTGTTTATGACCAATCATCTATGTGTCAGTCCACACAAACGACTTGATGTCTTTTAATGTAATCAACACTCATGGTCAATGTGTCACAGGCAGTTTGCACAATCCAATGACTTGGTGCCATGCATGTTATCCCACGTGCTGGCAATACAATTGTCTCATTCTACATATTTACTTGTGGCCAATTCTCATGGTCAGTCACATTCTCACATGATCAGCTTATGGCCAATCATCTATGTGTCACCCCGGTCAGCCCTATGGTCATTTAGCACACAGATTGTCAGCCATCCAATCTATCTATTGTCATTGATACAAGCCAATGTGCTGGTCGTTCATTAAACATTAGTGACACTTGAACTTGATATTTATAGCTGAAATTATTTGGGTTAGTCTTTTGGCAAAACAATTTGTCTTCAATAAGCGCTCACATGTCAGTCAGATTCATGGCATCCTTCACAATCAATGACTTGTGACTCTGCATCCATGCAATAAACCAACACTATTAGCAATGTTGTGCAACATTGGGTTTCAGTATAGTTGGCCAGCTATACCTACATGTATACAAAATCAAGGCCTATTCCTGTCCCCTGGATTCAATTTTGTTTCCTATGACACTATGTACTCGGTAGTAATTTCTTACAACCGTGGGCCAGAACTCTTGGGCTCTTATACCCTATTACCACATTTTGGGCCAATTTGGGCGATCGGGTCAGCGTTGGGTCCTTCTCTTAGGCCCCATCACGCTTCCACTTCAGTCTGGTCTTTGGGACAATCAGTCTGTCTGTCACCATTACATTGTCTCAGCTGATCTGGACTGGGGGTTGGAGCAGCTACTTCCCCCGTTCCGGCAAATTGGTTTCCTTGTATGCTTGTCTCCCGCATTTAGTGGGGGAGAGTCCCTGCTTCGGGTGGATTGGTTTGAGCCCCCTTGGGCTTCACATTAGTGGTCCGTATTGGTGCAGTTCAATAAGTGTTTTTGTTCGTGATAACCAACTTAAACCTTGTAAAGATGGTGTCAAACGTGTTTCTTGTTGGATTATGCTGCTTTCTGTTGCTGACGGACCATGGAATATGCCAAATTGTTGATTCTACTGATTCGGCCGGTGGCTCGAATCGCATCACGTACACACCTGCAGAATTATGCAGCATTGCCTCCAACAACAAGGGCAGTGTTCAACTCAACCTCAATGACATTCCTAAAGAAATTCGACGTCGGAAGCGGGGACGAGCTGGTGGGGTGAGAAAAAGAATGCATCACCGTAAATGTAAGCCAGTTTTACCATCTATCATTATGGGAAACGTCCAATCCTTGAGGAATAAATGTGATGAACTTGCCGCAAACGTGTCCTATGTCCAAGACTATAGAAACATATCTATTATGTCTTTTACTGAATCATGGCTGAACGAACTCGATAGGGATGATCATGTTGCTATTGACGGTTTCAAAATGATTCGGGGTGATAGAAATCTGAAAGACGCTGGAAAGCTTGGCGGAGGAGGTGTCTGTATCTACGTTAATGAACAGTGGTGTCATCCTAATAATGTTGTTTTGAAACGTTATGCCTGTTCCCCTAACCTTGAGATCTTGACTGTTAGCCTACGTCCCTATTATCTACCAAGGGAATTCTCTCATGTTATTCACTCAACCATTTATATCCCGCATAAGTCAGTTATGAAACCCGGACAGGAAGAACTGTATTCTGCCATACAGGACATTGAGCGTGAATCACCCAATGCATTGATGATAATAGACGGGGACTTTAATCATGGCTCGCTGAAAAAATGTAACTCAAAATACTATCAACATGTCACTTGTACTACTCGTGGAAACGCAACTTTAGACTATTGTTATTCTAATGTCAAGGATGCGTATACATCATCACCACTTCCACAACTAGGGAAATCGGATCATAATCTTGTACTCTTATCACCTAAGTATAGACCGATTG
The DNA here is from genome assembly GCA_035610835.1 of Ophiura sarsii. Classification (NCBI taxonomy): domain Eukaryota; kingdom Metazoa; phylum Echinodermata; class Ophiuroidea; order Amphilepidida; family Ophiuridae; genus Ophiura; species Ophiura sarsii. The sequence goes on along the minus strand of CM069450.1, from coordinate 4,561,026 downwards.
TTCAGCGTCAGCAACCACAAACAATCACTATCAAGCAATGGAAAGACGATGCTGTGGATGAATTACAAGCGGCCCTTGAATGCACTGATTGGGACATGTTTATTGAATCGAACCCTGAATTGAATGAGTTAGCTGATACCGTTGGTGGTTACATAAACTTTTGCGTGGATTCGATTATCCCATCGAAAACTGTAAAGATATATCCCAATAACAAACCTTGGATTACAAAAGCCGTTAAAGATGTGATCAACAAGAAAAAACAAATCTTTGGTCAGGGTGATAAAAACAAATTGAGAGAGGTTCAGAGAGAGTTGAAAAAAATCATTAAGGTTGAAAAGGAAAGGTACAAAAGAAAATTAGAGCAGAAGTTTACTCAAAATAACATGAGACAGGTTTGGGATGGTATACGTCTTATGAGTGGTTATTCAAACACCAGTTCCAAAAAATCTTTGCCGGATACGACTGTTGAATATGCTAACAATTTGAATAAATTCTACAATCGCTTTGACATACAAGATTTTAGTGATAAAATAAGTGATCTAAGAACCACTCTGGACAATAACGTTAAATCTGAGTCTGTGATCTTCCAAGTTTCTGAACAAGATGTCTGTCTTGAGTTCCATAAACTGAATGCCACTAAATCGGCTGGCCCAGACGGCATTACACCAAGACTTCTGAAGGTATGTGCTAGACAGTTGTCTCAGATATTTAGTGTTATTTTTAACTTATCTTTCGGGAGACAGATCGTTCCAGACACTTGGAAGCGCTCATGTATAATCCCGGTTCCTAAAAAGCCTGTGATTTCATGCATGAATGATTTAAGGCCTGTTGCATTAACATCTATTCCTATGAAAGTCTGTGAAAGATTATTTCTGAAACAATTGAGTGGCTTTGTAGAAGTCGATCCAATGCAGTTTGCATACAGAAGCAAACGTAGTTGCACTGATGCTATTCTGGTGATGATGGACAAATTATATCACCACTGTGATCGGGCTAGTTTTGGTAACTCAGTTAGGGTCATGTTTTTTGATTTTTCTTCTGCTTTCAACACCATTCAACCTCATTTGCTTATCGAGAAATTATCTGGTCAAAATAATGTTCCAAGTTCTCTTTTAGCTTGGATTCTGAACTATCTGACTAATCGTTCCCAATACGTAAGAATATCAAGTAATGGTACACTATCTAGCTGTCTTGATTCAAACACAGGTGCTCCACAGGGTACAGTTTTGGCTCCGTTTTTATTTACATTGTATACATCTGATTGCATATCTAGAGAATCCTCATGTCCATTGGTCAAGTTTGCTGATGATACTGCTATGATTGGATTGATCACAGATGATAATGACCTGATTTACCAACAACAGCTGGGTAGGTTTGTCGACTATTGTGATGCCAATTACCTTGAGCTTAACGTTTCCAAGACCAAGGAAATGCTTATTGACTTCAGAACTTCAAGTACTGCTCCCTTGCCCATTGTTCTGAAGGGAGGTAATGTCGAGCGCGTGTCATCATATAAGTATCTTGGTATTGAAATTGACGACAAACTTGCTTGGCACACCTTTATTGACTCCCTAGTTAAAAAACTAAATTCCAGAATGTACTGTCTCAGAAAATTGAATTTCTTTAGAGTTGATGTTAAGATCCTTGCCTTGTTTTACGATTCCGTTGTTGAAAGTGTTTGGAGGTACTGCTTATTATGTTGGGGAGGGAATGTTTCAAAGGGTGATAAAGACAGGGTTGGTAGAGTTGTGAAGGAAGCGGGAAGGATAATAGGTTTGTCACGGCAGGACTTCGAGACCCTGTACACCGATCTCCTGGGCAAGAAGCTGACCGATGTGATGGATGATGTTAACCATCCTCTTTACGAGCGGTTATCCAGTCACCTGATCGGCCGATCGGGTCGTATGCGCGTGCCCCCTGCCAGGACAAACCGCTATCTTTCCTCCTTTGTTCCACAAGCAATTGCTTTTCATAATTCACATTATAAACGGGGGGATATTTAAGTTGGGGGTCTTGTTTTGTATATATATATTATTGTGTGTATTGTGTTTATGTATGAGCACTCTCATGAGTTGAATTTCCCTGTTTGGGATTAATAAAGTTTAAATGAATGAATGAATGAATGAAGTGGAGGTTAAGTTTTATTAACCAATTTTATTGAACAAACCAAGAGGTACAACTAACCTTACAGAGTATTATTAAAATAGGCCTTGTGTGTGACCCCCTCTGATAAGTGGTAGCATATAAAATACTGCCCTCGCTTGTTTTGGGATCACATAGCAACTATCATCATGGATGTGTGCATAGAGCCTCCCTGGGTCTCTTTCACACCCACTGCCTCCCTATTGGTATTTGTCATCACTCAACCTCTCTATAGGCTTTCCCATCATTGCTCTATTCTTTCCTTGGGAAAGTAGCTGTATCTGACGATCGTTAACCGTGAGGTCTTTCTCCTGGCACCATCACGCTTTCACGTAAGTGGACGATCGGGTCAGCGTTGGGTCCTTCTCTTAGGCCCCATCACGCTTCCACTTCAGTCTGGTCTTTGGGACAATCAGTCTGTCTGTCACCATTACATTGTCTCAGCTGATCTGGACTGGGGGTTGGAGCAGCTACTTCCCCCGTTCCGGCAAATTGGTTTCCTTGTATGCTTGTCTCCCGCATTTAGTGGGGGAGAGTCCCTGCTTCGGGTGGATTGGTTTGAGCCCCCTTGGGCTTCACATTAGTGGTCCGTAATGGTGCAGTTCAATAACAGATTTTAATTAGAGAACGGAATTCTTGAGTGGATTTTGGTTTGGCATGAGTGTTATTCTACTACATTAAACATATCCGTCAAAGGGCGGCTTCATAGAGGAATTTATTGGTGAGTTGTGGAAATCTTGAGTGGATTTTGGTTTGGCATGAGTGTTATTCTACTACATTAAACATATCCGTCAAAGGGCGGCTTCATAGAGGAATTTATTGGTGAGTTGTTGATCCATTTCGCATTTTTATATTTTGCGCAACGGATTTTAATTAGAGAACGGAATTCAGGAATGGATTTTTGTTTTGCATGAGTGTTATTCTAATGAAATAAACATATAACGTCGAAAGGCGGCTTCATAGAGGAATTTATTGGCGAGTTGTGGATCCGTTTCGCATTTTTGTATTTTGCGCAACGGATTTTAATTAGAGAACGGAAATCAGGAATGGATTTTCGTTTTGCATGAGTGTTATTCTAATGAAATAAACATAAACTGCTCACAAAAAGTATCGAAACACTTAGAAATGATCCAATATATAACGGCTCGAAAAGGTATGCATTAATCGAAGCAAATTACCAAGTGCATAATTTTGTTCTGCGTATTTTGACACCTCGATCGATAAGATACGATATTGCGGAGCGGGGTTATTGTCATTTCAATGGTCGTGGGTCCAATTTCAAAAGTGACAATCATCCTATAGAAAGAGGTTTGCATTACTGTTTAGAATGATCAGATTCGTGATTTTCAATAGGGATGAGTGTCACTTTTGAAACTGGACCCACGATCATTGAAATGACAATAACTCCGCTCCGCAACATCGTATCTCAACGATCGAGGTGTCAAAATACGCAGAACAAAATTATGCACTTGGTTATTTGCTTCGATTAATGCATACCTTTTCGAGCCGTTATATATTGGATCATTTCTAAGTGTTTCGATACTTTTTGTGAGTAGTTTATAACCGTGGAAGGGCGGTTTCATAGAGGAATTTATTGGTGAGTTGTGGATCCGTTTCGCATTTTTGTACTTTGCGCAGCAGATTTTAATTAGAGAACGGAATTCTTGAGTGGATTTTGGATTGGCATGAGTGTTATTCTACTACATTTAACATCTCCGTCAAAGGGCGGCTTCATAGAGGAATTTATTGGTGATTTGGGGATCCGTTTCGCATTTTTTGTATTTTGCGCAACGGATTTTAATTAGAGAACGGAATTCAGGAATGGATTTTTGTTTTGCATGAGTGTTATTCTAATGAAATAAACATATAACATCGAAAGGCGGCTTCATAGAGGAATTTATTGGCGAGTTGTCGCATTTTTGTATTTTGCGCAACGGATTTTAATTAGAGAACGAAATCAGGAATGGATTTTTGTTTTGCATGAGTGTTATTCTAATGAAATAAACATATAACGTCGAAAGGCGGCTTCATAGAGGAATTTATTGGCGAGTTGTGGATCCGTTTCGCATTTTTGTATTTTGCGCAACGGATTTTAATTAGAGAACGGAAATCAGGAATGGATTTTCGTTTTGCATGAGTGTTATTCTAATGAAATAAACATATAACCGTGGAAGGGCGGTTTCATAGAGGAATTTATTGGTGAGTTGTGGATCCGTTTCGCATTTTTGTACTTTGCGCAGCAGATTTTAATTAGAGAACGGAATTCTTGAGTGGATTTTGGATTGGCATGAGTGTTATTCTACTACATTTAACATAACCGTCAAAGGGCGGCTTCATAGAGAAATTTATTGGTGATTTGGGGATCCGTTTCGCATTTTTGTATTTTGCGCAACAGATTTTAATTAGAGAACGGAATTCTTGAGTGGATTTTGGTTTGGCATGCGTGTTATTCTACTACATTAAACATATCCGTCAAATGGCGGCTTCATAGAGGAATTTATTGGTGAGTTGTGGAATTCTTGAGTGGATTTTGGTTTGGCATGAGTGTTATTCTACTACATTTAACATCTCCGTCAAAGGGGGGCTTCATAGAGGAATTTATTGGTGATTTGGGGATCCGTTTCGCATTTTTGTATTTAGCGCAACAGAATTTAATTAGAGAACGGAATTCTTGAGTGGATTTTGGTTTGGCATGAGTGTTATTCTACTACATTAAACATATCCGTCAAAAGGCGGCTTCATAGAGGAATTTATTGGTGAGTTGTGGAATTCTTGAGTGGATTTTGGTTTGGCATGAGTGTTATTCTACTACATTAAACATATCCGTCAAAGGGCGGCTTCATAGAGGAATTTATTGGTGAGTTGTGGATCCGTTTCGCATTTTTGTATTTTGCGCAACGGATTTTAATTAGAGAACGGAATTCAGGAATGGATTTTTGTTTTGCATGAGTTTTATTCTAATGAAATAAACATATAACATCGAAAGGCGGCTTCATAGAGGTTATTTATTGGTGAGTTGTGGATCCATTTCGCATTTTTATATTTTGCGCAACGGATTTTAATTAGAGAACGGAATTCAGGAATGGATTTTCGTTTTGCATGAGTGTTATTCTAAAGAAATAAATATATAACCGTCGAAGTACAGCTTCATAGAGGAATTTATTGGTGAGTTGTGGATCCGTTTCGCATTTTTGTACTTTGCGCAGCAGATTTTAATTAGAGAACGGAATTCTTGAGTGGATTTTGGATTGGCATGAGTGTTAATCTACTACATTTAATGGCTTTATAGAGGAATTTATTGGTGAGTTGTGGAATTCTTGAGTGGATTTTGGTTTGGCATGAGTGTTATTCTACTACATTAAACATATCCGTCAAAGGGCGGCTCCATAGAGGAATTTATTGGTGAGTTGTGGATCCGTTTCGCATTTTTGTATTTTGCGCAACGGATTTTAATTAAAGAACGGAATTCAGGAATGGATTTTTGTTTTGCATGAGTGTTATTCTAATGAAATAAACATATAACGTCGAAAGGCGGCTTCATAGAGGAATTTATTGGCGAGTTGTGGATCCGTTTCGCATTTTTGTATTTTGCGCAACGGATTTTAATTAGAGAACTGAAATCAGGAATGGATTTTCGTTTTGCATGAGTGTTATTCTAATGAAATAAACATATAACCGTGGAAGGGCGGTTTCATAGAGGAATTTATTGGTGAGTTGTGGATCCGTTTCGCATTTTTGTACTTTGCGCGGCAGATTTTAATTAGAGAACGGAATTCTTGAGTGGATTTTGGATTGGCATGAGTGTTATTCTACTACATTTAACATAACCGTCAAAGGGCGGCTTCATAGAGGAATTTATTGGTGAGTTGTGGAATTCTTGAGTGGATTGTGGTTTGGCATGAGTGTTATTCTACTACATTAAACATATCCGTCAAAGGGCGGCTTCATAGAGGAATTTATTGGTGAGTTGTGGTTCCGTTTCGCATTTTTGTACTTTGCGCAGCAGTTTTTAATTAGAGAACGGAATTCTTGAGTGGATTTTGGATTGGCATGAGTGTTATTCTACTACATTTAACATAACCGTCAAAGGGCGGCTTCATAGAGGAATTTATTGGTGATTTGGGGATCCGTTTCGCATTTTTGTACTTTGCGCAACAGATTTTAATTAGAGAACGGAATTCTTGAGTGGATTTTGGTTTGGCATGAGTGTTATTCTACTACATTAAACATATCCGTCAAAGGGCGGCTTCATAGAGGAATTTATTGGTGAGTTGTGGAATTCTTGAGTGGATTGTGGTTTGGCATGAGTGTTATTCTACTACATTAAACATATCCGTCTAAGGGCGGCTTCATAGAGGAATTTATTGGTGAGTTGTGGATCCATTTCGCATTTTCATATTTTGCGCAACGGATTTTAATTAGAGAACGGAATTCAGGAATGGATTTTCGTTTGCATGAGTGTTATTCTAATGAAATAAACATATAACCGTCGAAGGTCGGCTTCATAGAGGAATTTATTGGTGAGTTGTGGATCCATTTCGCATTTTGTACTTTGCGCAACAGATTTTAATTAGAGAACGGAATTCTTGAGTGGATTTTGGATTGGCATGAGTGTTATTCTACTACATTAAACATATCCGTCAAAGGGCGGCTTCTTAGGAATTTATTGGTGATTTATGGATCTGTTTCGCATTTTTGTATTTTGCGCAACGGATTTTAATTAGAGAACGGAATTTAGGAATGGATTTTCGTTTTGCATGAGTGTTATTCTAATGAAATAAACATATAACCTTCGAAGTACGGCTTCATAGAGGAATTTATTGGTGAGTTGTGGATCCGTTTCGCATTTTTGTACTTTGCGCAGCAGATTTTAATTAGAGAACGGAATTCTTGAGTGGATTTTGGATTGGCATGAGTGTTAATCTACTACATTTAACATAACTGTCAAAGGGCGGCTTCATAGAGGAATTTATTGGTGATTTGGGGATCCGTTTCGCATTTTTGTATTTTGCGCAACAGATTTTAATTAGAGAATTTTGGTTTGGCATGAGTGTTATTCTACTGCATTAAACATATCCGTCAAAGGGCGGCTTCATAGAGGAATTTATTGGTGAGTTGTGGAACCATTTCGCATTTTTATATTTTGCGCAACGGATTTTAATTAGAGAACGGAATTCAGGAATGGATTTTCGTTTTGCATGAGTGTTATTCTAAAGAAATAAATATATAACGTCGAAAGGCGGCTTCATAGAGGAATTTATTGGTGAGTTGTGGATCCGTTTCGCATTTTTGTATTTTGCGCGACGGATTTTAATTAGAGAACGGTATTCAGGAATGGATTTTTGTTTTGCATGAGTATTATTCTAATGAAATAAACATATAACGTCGAAAGGCGGCTTCATAGAGGAATTTATTGGCGAGTTGTCGATCCGTTTCGCATTTTTATATTTTGCGCAACGGATTTTAATTAGAGAACGGAATTCAGGAATGGATTTTCGTTTGCATGAGTGTTATTCTAATGAAATAAACATATAACCGTCGAAGGTCGGCTTCATAGAGGAATTTATTGGTGAGTTGTGGATCCATTTCGCATTTTGTACTTTGCGCAACAGATTTTAATTAGAGAACGGAATTCTTGAGTGGATTTTGGATTGGCATGAGTGTTATTCTATTACATTAAACATATCCGTCAAAGGGCGGCTTCATAGGAATTTATTGGTGATTTATGGATCTGTTTCGCATTTTTGTATTTTGCGCAACGGATTTTAATTAGAGAACGGAATTTAGGAATGGATTTTCGTTTTGCATGAGTGTTATTCTAATGAAATAAACATATAACCGTCGAAGTACAGCTTCATAGAGGAATTTATTGGTGAGTTGTGGATCCGTTTCGCATTTTTGTACTTTGCGCAGCAGATTTTAATTAGAGAACGGAATTCTTGAGTGGATTTTGGATTGGCATGAGTGTTAATCTACTACATTTAACATAACTGTCTAAGGGCGGCTTCATAGAGGAATTTATTGGTGATTTGGGGATCCGTTTCGCATTTTTGTATTTTGCGCAACAGATTTTAATTAGAGAATTTTGGTTTGGCATGAGTGTTATTCTACTACATTTAACATAACCGTCAAAGGGCGGCTTCATAGAGGAATTTATTGGTGATTTGGGGATCCGTTTCGCATTTTTCTGTTTTGCCCAACAGATTTTAATTAGAGAACGGAATTCTTGAGTGGATTTTGGTTTGGCATGAGTGTTATTCTACTACACTAAACATATCCGTCAAAGGGCGGCTTCATAGAGGAATTTATTGGTGAGTTTTGGAATTCTTGAGTGGATTTTGGTTTGGCATGAGTGTTATTCTACTACATTAAACATATCCGTCAAAGGGCGGCTTCATAGAGGAATATATTGGTGAGTTGTGGATCCGTTTCGCATTTTTGTATTTTGCGCGACGGATTTTAATTAGAGAACGGTATTCAGGAATGGATTTTTGTTTTGCATGAGTATTATTCTAATGAAATAAACATATAACGTCGAAAGGCGGCTTCATAGAGGAATTTATTGGCGAGTTGTGGATCCATTTCGCATTTTTTTATTTTGCGCAACAGATTTTAATTAGAGAACGGAATTCTTTAGTGGATTTTGGTTTGGCATGAGTGTTATTCCACTACATTAAACATATCCGTCAAAGGGCGGCTTCATAGAGGAATTTATTGGTGAGTTGTGGATCCGTTTCGCATTTTTTGTATTTTGCGCAACAGATTTTAATTAGAGAACGGAATTCTTGAGTGGATTGGATTGGCATGAGTGTTATTCTACTACATTTAACATAACCGTCAAAGGGCGGCTTCATAGAGGAATTTAATGGTGATTTGTGGATCTGTTTCGCATTTTTGTATTTTGCGTAACGGGTTTTAATTAGAGAACGGAATTCAGGATGGATTTTCATTTTGCATGAGTGTTATTCTAATGAAATAAACATATAACCGTCGAAGGGCGGCTTCATAGAGGAATTTATTGGTGAGTTGTGGATCCGTTTCGCATTTTTGTACTTTGTGCAACAGATTTTAATTAGAGAACGGAATTCTTGAGTGGATTTTAGATTGGCATGAGTGTTATTCTACTACATTTAACATAACCGTCAAAGGGCGGCTTCATAGAGGAATTTATTGGTGATTTGGGGATCCGTTTCGCATTTTAGTATTTTTCGCAACAGATTTTAATTAGAGAACGGAATTCTTGAGTGGATTTTGGTTTGGCATGAGTGTTTTCTACTACATTAAACATATCCGTCAAAGGGCGGCTTCATAGAGGAATTTATTGGTGAGTTGTGGAATTCTTGAGTGGATTTTGGTTTGGCATGAGTGTTATTCTACTGCATTAAACATATCCGTCAAAGGGCGGCTTCATAGAGGAATTTATTGGTGTGTTGTGGATCCATTTCGCATTTTTATATTTTGCGAAACGGATTTTAATTAGAGAACGGAAATCAGGAATGGATTTTCGTTTTGCATGAGTGTTATTCTAATGAAATAAACATATGACGTCGAAAGGCGGCTTCATAGAGGAAATTATTGGCGAGTTGTGGATCCGTTTCGCATTTTTGTATTTTGCGCAACGGATTTTAATTAGAGAACGGAAATCAGGAATGGATTTTCGTTTTGCATGAGTGTTATTCTAATGAAATAAACATATAACCGTCGAAGGGCGGTTTCATAGCGGAAATTATTGGTGAGTTGTGGATCCGTTTCGCATTTTTGTACTTTGCGCAGCAGATTTTATTTAGAGAACGGAATTCTTGAATGGATTTTGGATTGGCATGAGTGTTATTCTACTACATTTAACATAACCGTCAAAGGGCGGCTTCATAGAGGAATTTATTGGTGAGTTGTGGATCCGTTTCGCATTTTTGTATTTTGCGCAACAGATTTTAATAAGAGAACGGAATTCTTGAGTGGATTTTGGTTTGGCATGAGTGTTATTCTACTACATTAAACATATCCGTCAAAGGGCGGCTTCATAGAGGAATGTATTGGTGAGTTGTGGATCCGTTTCGCATTTTTGTATTTTGCGCAACGGATTTTAATTAGAGAACGGAATTCAGGAATGGATTTTTGTTTTGCATGAGTGTTATTCTAATGAAATAAACATTATAACGTCGAAAGGCGGCTTCATAGAGGAATTTATTGGCGAGTTGTGGATCCGTTTCGCATTTTTGTATTTTGTGCAATTGATTTTAATTAGAGAACGGAAATCAGGAATGGATTTTCGTTTTGCATGAGTGTTATTCTAATGAAATAAACATATAACCGTCGAAGGGCGGTTTCATAGAGGAAATTATTGATGAGTTGTGGATCCGTTTCGCATTTTTGTACTTTGCGCAGCAGATTTTAATTAGAGAACGGAATTCTTTTGGATTGGCATGAGTGTTATTCTACTACATTTATTATAACCGTCAAAGGGCGGCTTCATAGAGGAATTTATTGGTGATTTGGGGATCCGTTTCGCATTTTTTGTATTTTGCGCAACAGATTTTAGTTAGAGATCGGAATTCTTGATTGGATTTTGGTTTGGCATGAGTGTTATTCTACTACATTAAACATATCCGTCAAAGGGCGGCTTCATAGAGGAATTTATTGGTAAGTTGTGGATCCGTTTCGCATTTTTGTATTTTGCGTAACGGGTTTTAATTAGAGAACGGAATTCAGGAATGGATTTTTGTTTTGCATGAGTGTTATTCTAATGAAATAAACATATAACGTCGAAAGGCGGCTTCAAAGGGCGGCTTCATAGAGGAATTTATTGGTGAGTTGTGGATCCGTTTCGCATTTTTGTATTTTGCGCAACAGATTTTAATAAGAGAACGGAATTCTTGAGTGGATTTTGGTTTGGCATGAGTGTTATTCTACTCCATTAAACATATCCGTCAAAAGGCGGCTTCATAGAGGAATTTATTGGTGAGTTGTGGATTCGTTTCGCATTTTTGTACTTTGCGCAACAGATTTTAATTAGAGAACGGAATTCTTTAGTGGATTTTGGTTTGGCATGAGTGTTATTCTACTACATTAAACATATCCGTCAAAGGGCGGCTTCATAGAGGAATTTATTGGTAAGTTGTGGATCCGTTTCGCATTTTTGTATTTTGCGTAACGGGTTTTAATTAGAGAACGGAATTCAGGAATAGATTTTGTTGTCGCGTGATTATTATTCAAATGAAATAAACATATAACCGTCGTAAAGCCGGCTTCATAGAGGAATTTATGGGCGAGTTGTGGATCCGTTTCGCATTTTTGTATTTTGCGCAACGGATTTTAATTAGAGAACGGAATTCAGGATGGATTTTCGTTTTGCATGAGTGTTATTCTAATGAAATAAACATATAACCGTCGAAGGGCGGCTTCATAGAGGAATTTATTGGCGAGTTGTGGATCCGTTTCGCATTTTTGTATTTTGCGCAACGGATTTTAATTAGAGAACGGAAATCAGGAATGGATTTTCGTTTTGCATAAGTGTTATTCTAATGAAATAAACATATAACCATCGAAGGGCGGTTTCATAGAGGAATGTATTGGTTAGTTGTGGATCCGTTTCGCATTTTTGTACTTTGCGCAGCAGATTTTAGTTAGAGAACGGAATTCTTGAGTGGATTTTGGATTGGCATGAGTGTTATTCTACTACATTAAACATATCCGTCAAAGGGCGGCTTCATAGAGGAATTTATTGGTGAGTTGTGGATCCGTTTCGCATTTTTGTATTTTGCGCAACGGATTTTAATAAGAGAACGGAATTCGTGAGTGGATTTTGGTTTGGCATGAGTGTTATTCTACTACATTAAACATATCCGTCAAAGGGCGGCTTCATAGAGGAATTTATTGGTGAGTTGTGGATCCGTTTCGCATTTTTTGTATTTTGCGCAACGGATTTTAATTAGAGAACGGAATTCAGGAATGGATTTTTGTGTTTTGCATGAGTATTATTCTAATGAAATAAACATATAACGTCGAAAGGCGGCTTCATAGAGGAATTTATTGGCGAGTTGTGGATCCATTTCGCATTTTTGTATTTTGCGCAACGGATTTTAATTAGAGAACGGAATTCGGGAATGGATTTTCGTTTTGCATGAGTGTTATTCTAATGAAATAAACATAACCGTCGAAGGGCGGTTTCATAGAGGAATTTATTGGTGAGTTGTGGATTCGTTTAGCATTTTTGTACTTTGCGCAACAGATTTTAATTAGAGAACGGAATTCTTGAGTGGATTTTGGATTGGCATGAGTGTTATTCTACTACATTTAACATAACCGTCAAAGGGCGGCTTCATAGAGGAATTTATTGGTGATTTGTGGATCTGTTTCGCATTTTTGTATTTTGCGTAACGGGTTTTAATTAGAGAACGGAATTGAGGAATAAATTTTGTTGTCGCGTGATTATTATTCAAATGAAATAAACATATAACCGTCGTAAAGCCGGCTTCATAGAGGAATTTATTGGCGAGTTGTGTATCTGTTTCGCATTTTTGTATTTTGCGCAACGGATTTTAATTAGAGAACGGAAATAAGGAATGGATTTTCGTTTTGCATGAGTGTTATTCTAATGAAATAAACATATAACCGTCGAAGGGCGGTTTCATAGAGGAATTTATTGATGAGTTGTGGATCCGTTTCGCATTTTTGTACTTTGCGCAGCAGATTTTAATTAGGGAACGGAATCATTGAGTGGATTTTGGATTGTCATGAGTGTTATTCTACTACATTTAACATAACCGTCAAAGGGCGGCTTCATAGAGGAATTTATTGGTGATTTGGGGATCCGTTTCGCATTTTTGTATTTTGCGCAACAGATTTTAATTAGAGAACGACGGAATTCTTGAGTGGATTTTGGATTGGCATGAGTGTTATTCTACTACATTTAACATAACCGTCAAAGGGCGGCTTCATAGAGGAATTTATTGGTGATTTGGGGATCCGTTTCGCATTTTTGTATTTTGCTCAACAGATTTTAATTAGAGCACGGAATTCTTGAGTGGATTTTGGTTTGGCATGCGTGTTATTCTACTACATTAAACATATCCGTCAAAGGGCGGCTTCATAGAGGAATTTATTGGTGAGTTGTGGATCCATTTCGCATTTTTGTATTTTGCGCAACGGATTTTAATTAGAGAACGGAATTCAGGAATGGATTTTCGTTTTGCATGAGTGTTATTCTAATGAAATAAACATATAACCGTCGAAGTACGGCTTCATAGAGGAATTTATTGGTGAGTTGTGGATCCGTTTCGCATTTTTGTATTTTGCGCAACAGATTTTAATTAGAGAACGGAATTCTTGAGTGGATTCTGGTTTGGCATGAGTGTTATTCTAGTACATTAAACATATTTCCTCAAAGGGCGGCTTCATAGAGGAATTTATTGGTGAGTTGTGGAATTCTTGAGTGGATTTTGGTTTAGCATGAGTGTTTTATTCTACTACATTTAACATATCCGTCAAAGGGCGGCTTCATAGGGGAATTTATTGGTGAGTTGTGGATCCGTTTCGCATTTTTTGTATTTTGCGCAACGGATTTTAATTAAAGAACGGAATTCAGGATGGATTTTCGTTTTGCATGAGTGTTATTCTAATGAAATAAACATAACCGTCGAAGGGCGGCTTCATAGAGGAATTTATTGGTGAGTTGTGGATCCGTTTCACATTTTTGTACTTTGTGCAACAGATTTTAATTTAGAGAACGGAATTCTTGAGTGGATTTTGGATTGGCATGAGTGTTATTCTATTACATTAAACATATCCGTCAAAGGGCGGCTTCATAGAGGAATTTATTGGTGATTTGGGGATCTGTTTAACATTTTTGTATTTTTCGCAACGGATTTTAATTAGAGAACGGTATTCAGGAATAGATTTTGGTTTTGCATGATTATTATCTAAATGAAATAAACATATAACCGTCGAAGGACAGCTTCATAGAGGAATTTATTGGTGAGTTGTGGATCCATTTCGCATTTTTGTATTTTGCGCAACTGATTTTAATTAGAGAACGGAATTCTTGAGTGGATTTTGGTTTGGCATAACCGTCAAAGGGCGGCTTCATAGAGGAATTTATTGGTGATTTGGGGATCCGTTTCGCATTTTTGTATTTTGCGCAACAGATTTTAATTAGAGCACGGAATTCTTGAGTGGATTTTGGTTTGGCACGAGTGTTATTCTACTATATTAAACATATCCGTCAAAGGGCGGCTTCATAGAGGAATTTATTAGTGAGTTGTGGATCCATTTCGCATTTTTGTATTTTGCGCAACGGATTTTAATTAGAGTACGGAATTCTTGATTGTATTTTGGATTGGCATGAGTGTTATTCTACTACATTTAACATAACCGTCAAAGGGCGGCTTCATAGAGGAATTTATTGGTGATTTGGGGATCCGTTTCGCATTTTTGTATTTTGCGCGACAGATTTTAATTAGAGAACGGAATTCTTTAGTGGATTTTGGTTTGGCATGAGTGTTATTCTACTACATTGAACATATCCGTCAAAGGGCGGCTTCATAGAGGAATTTATTGGTGAGTTGTGGATCCATTTCGCATTTTTTGTATTTTGCGCAACAGATTTTAATTAGAGAACGGAATTCTTGATTGTATTTTGGATTGGCATGAGTGTTATTCTACTACATTTAACATAACCGTCAAAGGGCGGCTTCATAGAGGAATTTATTGGTGATTTGGGGATCCGTTTCGCATTTTTGTATTTTGCGCAACAGATTTTAATTAGAGAACGGAATTCTTTAGTGGATTTTGGTTTGGCATGAGTGTTATTCTACTACATTGAACATATCCGTCAAAGGGCGGCTTCATAGAGGAATTTATTGGTGATTTTTGGATCTGTTTCGCATTTTTGTATTTTGTGTAACGGGTTTTAATTAGAGAACGGAATTCAGGATGGATTTTCGTTTTGCATGAGTGTTATTCTAAAGAAATAAACATATAACCGTCGAAGGGCGGCTTCATAGAGGAATTTATTGGTGAGTTGTGGATCCGTTTCGCATTTTTGTACTTTGTGCGACAGATTTTAATTAGAGAACGGAATTCTTGAGTGGATTTTGGTTTGGCATGAGTGTTATTCTACTACATTAAACATATCCGTCAAAGGGCGGCTTCATAGAGGAATTTATTGGTGAGTTGTGGATCCGTTTCGCATTTTTGTATTTTGCGCAACGGATTTTAATTAGAGAACGGAATTCAGGAATGGATTTTCGTTTTGCATGAGTGTTATTCTAATGAAATAAACATATAACCGTCGAAGGGCGGTTTCATAGAGGAATTTATTGGTGAGTTGTGGATTCGTTTAGCATTTTTGTACTTTACGCAACAGATTTTAATTAGAGAACGGAATTCTTGAGTGGATTTTGGATTGGCATGAGTGTTATTCTACTACACTTAACATAACCGTCAAAGGGCGGCTTCATAGAGGAATTTATTGGTGATTCGGGGATCCGTTTCACATTTTTGTAATTTGCGCAACGGATTTTAATTAGAGAACGGAATTCTTGAGTGTATTTTGGATTGGCATGAGCGTTATTCTACTACATTTAACATAACCGTCAAAGGGCGGCTTCATAGAGGAATTTATTGGTGATTTGGGGATCCGTTTCGCATTTTTGTATTTTACGCAACAGATTTTAATTAGAGAACGGAATTCTTTAGTGGATTTTGGTTTGGCATGAGTGTTATTCTACTACATTAAACATATCCGTCAAAGGGCGGCTTCATAGAGGAATTTATTGGTGAGTTGTGGATCCGTTTCGCATTTTTTGTATTTTGCGCAACAGATTTTAATTAGAGAACGGAATTCTTGAGTGGATTTTGGATTGGCATGAGTGTTATTCTACTACATTTAACATAACCGTCAAAGGGCGGCTTCATAGAGGAATTTATTGGTGATTTGTGGATCTGTTTCGTATTTTTGTATTTTGTGTAACGGGTTTTAATTAGAGAACGGAATTCATGATGGATTTTCGTTTTGCATGAGTGTTATTCTAAAGAAATAAACATATAACCGTCGAAGGGCGGTTTCATAGAGGAATTTATTGGTGAGTTGTGGATTCGTTTAGGATTTTTGTACTTTACGCAACAGATTTTAATTAGAGAACGGAATTCTTGAGTAGATTTTGGATTGGCATGAGTGTTATTCTACTACATTTAACATAACCGTCAAAGGGCGGCTTCATAGAGAAATTTATTGGTGATTTGGGGATCCGTTTCGCATTTTTGTATTTTGCGCAACAGATTTTAATTAGAGAACAGAATTCTTTAGTGGATATTGGTTTGGCATGAGTGTTATTCTACTACATTAAACATATCCGTTAAAGGGCGGCTTCATAGAAGAATTTATTGGTGAGTTGTGGATCCGTTTCGCATTTTTTGTATTTTGCGCAACAGATTTTAATTAGAGAACGGAATTCTTGAGTGGATTTTGGATTGGCATGAGTGTTATTCTACTACATTTAACATATCCGTCAAAGGGCGGCTTCATAGAGGAATTTATTGGTGATTTGTGGATCTGTTTCGCATTTTTGTATTTTGCGTAACGGGTTTTAATTAGAGAACGGAATTCAGGAATCAATTTTGTTGTCGCGTGATTATTATTCAAATGAAATAAACATATAACCGTCGTAAAGCCGGCTTCATAGAGGAATTATTGGCGAGTTGTGGATCCGTTTCGCATTTTTCTATTTTGCGCAACGGATTTTAATTAGAGAACAGAAATCAGGAATGGATTTTCGTTTTGCATGAGTGTTATTCTAATGAAATAAACATATAACCGTCGAAGGGCGGTTTCATAGAGGAATTTATTGGTGAGTTGTGGATCCGTTTCGCATTTTTGTACTTTGCGCAGCACATTTTAATTAGGGAACGGAATTTTTGAGTGGATTTTGGATTGTCATGAGTGTTATTCTACTACATTTAACATAACCGTCAAAGGGCGGCTTCATAGAGGAATTTATTGGTGATTTGGGGATCCGTTTCGCATTTTTCTATTTTGCGCAACAGATTTTAATTAGAGAACGGAATTCTTGAGTGGATTTTGGTTTGGCATGAGTGTTATTCTACTACATTAAACATATCCGTCAAAGGGCGGCTTCATAGAGGAATTTATTGGTGAGTTTTGGAATTCTTGAGTGGATTTTGGTTTGGCATGAGTGTTATTCTACTGCATTAAACATATCCGTCAAAGGGCGGCTTCATAGAGGAATTTATTGGTGAGTTGTGGATCCGTTTCGCATTTTTGTACTTTGTGCAACAGATTTTAATTAGAGAACGGAATTCTTGAGTGGATTTTGGATTGGCATGAGTGTTATTCTACTACACTTAACATAACCGTCAAAGGGCGGCTTCATAGAGGAATTTATTGGTGATTCGGGGATCCGTTTCACATTTTTGTAATTTGCGCAACGGATTTTAATTAGAGAACGGTATTCAGGAATAGATTTTGGTTTTACATGATTATTATATAAATGAAATAAACATATAACCGTCGAAGGACAGCTTCATAGATGAATTTATTGGTGAGTTGTGGATCCATTTCGCATTTTTGTATTTTGCGCAACTGATTTTAATTAGAGAACGGAATTCTTGAGTGGATTTTGGTTTGGCATGAGTGTTATTCTACTACATTAAACATATCCGTCAAAGGGCGGCTTCATAGAGGAATTTATTGGTGAGTTGTGGATCCGTTTCGCATTTTTGTATTTTGCGCAACGGATTTTAATTAGAGAACGGAATTCAGGAATGGATTTTCGTTTTGCATGAGTGTTATTCTAATGAAATAAACATATAACCGTCGAAGGGCGGCTTCATAGAGGAATTTGTTGGTGAGTTGTGGATCCGTTTCGCATTTTTGTACTTTGTGCGACAGATTTTAATTAGAGAACGGAATTCTTGAGTGGATTTTGGTTTGGCATGAGTGTTATTCTACTACATTAAACATATCCGTCAAAGAGCGGCTTCATAGAGGAATTTATTGGTGAGTTGTGGATTCGTTTAGCATTTTTGTACTTTACGCAACAGATTTTAATTAGAGAACGGAATTCTTGAGTAGATTTTGGATTGGCATGAGTGTTATTCTACTACATTTAACATAACCGTCAAAGGGCGGCTTCATAGAGAAATTTATTGGTGATGTGGGGATCCGTTTCGCATTTTTGTACTTTGCGCAGCAGATTTTAATTAGAGAACGGAATTCTTGAGTGGATTTTGGATTGGTATGAGTGTTATTCTACTACATTTAACATAACCGTCAAAGGGCGGCTTCATAGAGGAATTTATTGGTGATTTGTGGATCTGTTTCGCATTTTTGTATTTTGCGCAACGGATTTTAATTAGAGAACGGAATTCAGGAATGAATTTTTGTTTTGCATGAGTGTTATTCTAATGAAATAAACATATAACGTCGAAAGGCGGCTTCATACAGGAATTTATTGGCGAGTTGTGGATCCGTTTCGCATTTTTGTATTTTGCGCAACGGATTTTAATTAGAGAACGGAATTCTTGAGTGGATTTTGGATTGGCATGAGTGTTATTCTACTACATTTAACATAACCGTCAAAGGGCGGCTTCATAGAGGAATTTATTGGTGATTTGGGGATCCGTTTCGCATTTTTGTATTTTGCGCAACAGATTTTAATTAGAGCACGGAATTCTTGAGTGGATTTTGGTTTGGCATGAGTGTTATTCTACTATATTAAACATATCCGTCAAAGGGCGGCTTCATAGAGGAATTTATTGGTGAGTTGTGGATCCATTTCGCATTTTTGTATTTTGCGCAACGGATTTTAATTAGAGAACGGAATTCTTGATTGTATTTTGGATTGGCATGAGTGTTATTCTACTACATTTAACATAACCGTCAAAGGGCGGCTTCATAGAGGAATTTATTGGTGATTTGGGGATCCGTTTCGCATTTTTGTATTTTGCGCAACAGATTTTAATTAGAGAACGGAATTCTTTAGTGGATTTTGGTTTGGCATGAGTGTTATTCTACTACATTAAACATATCCGTCAAAGGGCGGCTTCATAGAGGAATTTATTGGTGAGTTGTGGATCCGTTTCGCATTTTTTGTATTTTGCGCAACAGATTTTAATTAGAGAACGGAATTCTTGAGTGGATTTTGGATTGGCATGAGTGTTATTCTACTACATTTAACATAACCGTCAAAGGGCGGCTTCATAGAGGAATTTATTGGTGATTTGTGGATCTGTTTCGCATTTTTGTATTTTGTGTAACGGGTTTTAATTAGAGAACGGAATTCAGGATGGATTTTCGTGTTTCATGAGTGTTATTCTAAAGAAATAAACATATAACCGTCGAAGGGCGGCTTCATAGAGGAATTTATTGGTGAGTTGTGGATCCGTTTCGCATTTTTGTACTTTGCGCAGCAGATTTTCATTAGAGAACGGAATTCTTGAGTGGATTTTGGATTGGTATGAGTGTTATTCTACTACATTTAACATAACCGTCAAAGGGCGGCTTCATAGAGGAATTTATTGGTGATTTGTGGATCCGTTTCGCAAATTTGTATTTTGCGCAACGGATTTTAATTAGAGAACGGAATTCAGGAATGGATTTTTGTTTTGCATGAGTGTTATTCTAATGAAATAAACATATAACGTCGAAAGGCGGCTTCATACAGGAATTTATTGGCGAGTTGTGGATCCGTTTCGCATTTTTGTATTTTGCGCAACGGATTTTAATTAGAGAACGGAATTCTTGAGTGGATTTTGGATTGGCATGAGTGTTATTCTACTACATTTAACATAACCGTCAAAGGGCGGCTTCATAGAGGAATTTATTGGTGATTTGGGGATCCGTTTCGCATTTTTGTATTTTGCGCAACAGATTTTAATTAGAGCACGGAATTCTTGAGTGGATTTTGGTTTGGCATGAGTGTTATTCTACTATATTAAACATATCCGTCAAAGGGCGGCTTCATAGAGGAATTTATTGGTGAGTTGTGGATCCATTTCGCATTTTTGTATTTTGCGCAACGGATTTTAATTAGAGAACGGAATTCTTGATTGTATTTTGGATTGGCATGAGTGTTATTCTACTACATTTAACATAACCGTCAAAGGGCGGCTTCATAGAGGAATTTATTGGTGATTTGGGGATCCGTTTCGCATTTTTGTATTTTGCGCAACAGATTTTAATTAGAGAACGGAATTCTTTAGTGGATTTTGGTTTGGCATGAGTGTTATTCTACTACATTAAACATATCCGTCAAAGGGCGGCTTCATAGAGGAATTTATTGGTGAGTTGTGGATCCGTTTCGCATTTTTTGTATTTTGCGCAACAGATTTTAATTAGAGAACGGAATTCTTGAGTGGATTTTGGATTGGCATGAGTGTTATTCTACTACATTTAACATAACCGTCAAAGGGCGGCTTCATAGAGGAATTTATTGGTGATTTGTGGATCTGTTTCGCATTTTTGTATTTTGTGTAACGGGTTTTAATTAGAGAACGGAATTCAGGATGGATTTTCGTGTTTCATGAGTGTTATTCTAAAGAAATAAACATATAACCGTCGAAGGGCGGCTTCATAGAGGAATTTATTGGTGAGTTGTGGATCCGTTTCGCATTTTTGTACTTTGCGCAGCAGATTTTAATTAGAGAACGGAATTCTTGAGTGGATTTTGGATTGGTATGAGTGTTATTCTACTACATTTAACATAACCGTCAAAGGGCGGCTTCATAGAGGAATTTATTGGTGAGTTGTGGATCCGTTTCGCATATTTGTATTTTGCGCAACGGATTTTAATTAGAGAACGGAATACAGGAATGGATTTTTGTTTTGCATGAGTGTTATTCTAATGAAATAAACATATAACGTCGAAAGGCGGCTTCATACAGGAATTTATTGGCGAGTTGTGGATCCGTTTCGCATTTTTGTATTTTGCGCAACGGATTTTAATTAGAGAACGGAATTCTTGAGTGGATTTTGGATTGGCATGAGTGTTATTCTACTACATTTAACATAACCGTCAAAGGGCGGCTTCATAGAGGAATTTATTGGTGATTTGGGGATCCGTTTCGCATTTTTGTATTTTGCGCAACAGATTTTAATTAGAGCACGGAATTCTTGAGTGGATTTTGGTTTGGCATGAGTGTTATTCTACTATATTAAACATATCCGTCAAAGGGCGGCTTCATAGAGGAATTTATTGGTGAGTTGTGGATCCATTTCGCATTTTTGTATTTTGCGCAACGGATTTTAATTAGAGAACGGAATTCTTGATTGTATTTTGGATTGGCATGAGTGTTATTCTACTACATTTAACATAACCGTCAAAGGGCGGCTTCATAGAGGAATTTATTGGTGATTTGGGGATCCGTTTCGCATTTTTGTATTTTGCGCAACAGATTTTAATTAGAGAACGGAATTCTTTAGTGGATTTTGGTTTGGCATGAGTGTTATTCTACTACATTGAACATATCCGTCAAAGGGCGGCTTCATAGAGGAATTTATTGGTGAGTTGTGGATCCGTTTCGCATTTTTTGTATTTTGCGCAACAGATTTTAATTAGAGAACGGAATTCTTGATTGTATTTTGGATTGGCATGAGTGTTATTCTACTACATTTAACATAACCGTCAAAGGGCGGCTTCATAGAGGAATTTATTGGTGATTTGGGGATCCGTTTCGCATTTTTGTATTTTGCGCAACAGATTTTAATTAGAGAACGGAATTCTTTAGTGGATTTTGGTTTGGCATGAGTGTTATTCTACTACATTGAACATATCCGTCAGAGGGCGGCTTCATAGAGGAATTTATTGGTGATTTGTGGATCTGTTTCGCATTTTTGTATTTTGTGTAACGGGTTTTAATTAGAGAACGGAATTCAGGATGGATTTTCGTTTTGCATGAGTGTTATTCTAAAGAAATAAACATATAACCGTCGAAGGGCGGCTTCATAGAGGAATTTGTTGGTGAGTTGTGGATCCGTTTCGCATTTTTGTACTTTGTGCGACAGATTTTAATTAGAGAACGGAATTCTTGAGTGGATTTTGGTTTGGCATGAGTGTTATTCTACTACATTAAACATATCCGTCAAAGGGCGGCTTCATAGAGGAATTTATTGGTGAGTTGTGGATCCGTTTCGCATTTTTGTATTTTGCGCAACGGATTTTAATTAGAGAACGGAATTCAGGAATGGATTTTCGTTTTGCATGAGTGTTATTCTAATGAAATAAACATATAACCGTCGAAGGGCGGTTTCATAGAGGAATTTATTGGTGAGTTGTGGATTCGTTTAGCATTTTTGTACTTTACGCAACAGATTTTAATTAGAGAACGGAATTCTTGAGTAGATTTTGGATTGGCATGAGTGTTATTCTACTACATTTAACATAACCGTCAAAGGGCGGCTTCATAGAGAAATTTATTGGTGATTTGGGGATCCGTTTCGCATTTTTGTATTTTGCGCAACAGATTTTAATTAGAGAACAGAATTCTTTAGTGGATATTGGTTTGGCATGAGTGTTATTCTACTACATTAAACATATCCGTTAAAGGGCGGCTTCATAGAAGAATTTATTGGTGAGTTGTGGATCCGTTTCGCATTTTTTGTATTTTGCGCAACAGATTTTAATTAGAGAACGGAATTCTTGAGTGGATTTTGGATTGGCATGAGTGTTATTCTACTACATTTAACATATCCGTCAAAGGGCGGCTTCATAGAGGAATTTATTGGTGATTTGTGGATCTGTTTCGCATTTTTGTATTTTGCGTAACGGGTTTTAATTAGAGAACGGAATTCAGGAATCAATTTTGTTGTCGCGTGATTATTATTCAAATGAAATAAACATATAACCGTCGTAAAGCCGGCTTCATAGAGGAATTTATTGGCGAGTTGTGGATCCGTTTCGCATTTTTGTATTTTGCGCAACGGATTTTAATTAGAGAACGGAAATCAGGAATGGATTTTCGTTTTGCATGAGTGTTATTCTAATGAAATAAACATATAACCGTCGAAGGGCGGTTTCATAGAGGAATTTATTGGTGAGTTGTGGATCCGTTTCGCATTTTTGTACTTTGCGCAGCACATTTTAATTAGGGAACGGAATTTTTGAGTGGATTTTGGATTGTCATGAGTGTTATTCTACTACATTTAACATAACCGTCAAAGGGCGGCTTCATAGAGGAATTTATTGGTGATTTGGGGATCCGTTTCGCATTTTTCTATTTTGCGCAACAGATTTTAATTAGAGAACGGAATTCTTGAGTGGATTTTGGTTTGGCATGAGTGTTATTCTACTACATTAAACATATCCGTCAAAGGGCGGCTTCATAGAGGAATTTATTGGTGAGTTTTGGAATTCTTGAGTGGATTTTGGTTTGGCATGAGTGTTATTCTACTGCATTAAACATATCCGTCAAAGGGCGGCTTCATAGAGGAATTTATTGGTGAGTTGTTGATCCGTTTCGCATTTTTGTACTTTGTGCAACAGATTTTAATTAGAGATCGGAATTCTTGAGTGGATTTTGGATTGGCATGAGTGTTATTCTACTACACTTAACATAACCGTCAAAGGGCGGCTTCATAGAGGAATTTATTGGTGATTCGGGGATCCGTTTCACATTTTTGTAATTTGCGCAACGGATTTTAATTAGAGAACGGTATTCAGGAATAGATTTTGGTTTTACATGATTATTATATAAATGAAATAAACATATAACCGTCGAAGGACAGCTTCATAGATGAATTTATTGGTGAGTTGTGGATCCATTTCGCATTTTTGTATTTTGCGCAACTGATTTTAATTAGAGAACGGAATTCTTGAGTGGATTTTGGTTTGGCATGAGTGTTATTCTACTACATTAAACATATCCGTCAAAGGGCGGCTTCATAGAGGAATTTATTGGTGAGTTGTGGATCCGTTTCGCATTTTTGTATTTTGCGCAACGGATTTTAATTAGAGAACGGAATTCAGGAATGGATTTTCGTTTTGCATGAGTGTTATTCTAATGAAATAAACATATAACCGTCGAAGGGCGGTTTCATAGAGGAATTTATTGGTGAGTTGTGGATTCGTTTAGCATTTTTGTACTTTACGCAACAGATTTTAATTAGAGAACGGAATTCTTGAGTAGATTTTGGATTGGCATGAGTGTTATTCTACTACATTTAACATAACCGTCAAAGGGCGGCTTCATAGAGAAATTTATTGGTGATTTGGGGATCCGTTTCGCATTTTTGTATTTTGCGCAACAGATTTTAATTAGAGAACGGAATTCTTTAGTGGATATTGGTTTGGCATGAGTGTTATTCTACTACATTAAACTTATCCGTTAAAGGGCGGCTTCATAGAAGAATTTATTGGTGAGTTGTGGATCCGTTTCGCATTTTTGTATTTTGCGCAACAGATTTTAATTAGAGAACGGAATTCTTGAGTGGATTTTGGTTTGGCATGAGTGTTATTCTACTACATTAAACATATCCGTCAAAGGGCGGCTTCATAGAGGAATTTATTGGTGAGTTGTGGATCCGTTTCGCATTTTTTGTATTTTGCGCAACAGATTTTAATTAGAGAACGGAATTCTTGAGTGGATTTTGGATTGGCATGAGTGTTATTCTACTACATTTAACATAACCGTCAAAGGGCGGCTTCATAGAGGAATTTATTGGTGATTTGTGGATCTGTTTCGCATTTTTGTATTTTGTGTAACGGGTTTTAATTAGAGAACGGAATTCAGGATGGATTTTCGTTTTGCATGAGTGTTATTCTATAGAAATAAACATATAACCGTCGAAGGGCGGCTTCATAGAGGAATTTATTGGTGAGTTGTGGATCCGTTTCGCATTTTTGTACTTTGTGCGACAGATTTTAATTAGAGAACGGAATTCTTGAGTGGATTTTGGTTTGGCATGAGTGTTATTCTACTACATTTAACATATCCGTCAAAGGGCGGCTTCATAGAGGAATTTATTGGTGATTTGTGGATCTGTTTCGCATTTTTGTATTTTGCGTAACGGGTTTTAATTAGAGAACGGAATTCAGGAATCAATTTTGTTGTCGCGTGATTATTATTCAAATGAAATAAACATATAACCGTCGTAAAGCCGGCTTCATAGAGGAATTTATTGGCGAGTTGTGGATCCGTTTCGCATTTTTGTATTTTGCGCAACGGATTTTAATTAGAAATCAGGAATGGATTTTCGTTTTGCATGAGTGTTATTCTAATGAAATAAACATATAACCGTCGAAGGGCGGTTTCATAGAGGAATTTATTGGTGAGTTGTGGATCCGTTTCGCATTTTTGTACTTTGCGCAGCAGATTTTAATTAGGGAACGGAATTTTTGAGTGGATTTTGGATTGTCATGAGTGTTATTCTACTACATTTAACATAACCGTCAAAGGGCGGCTTCATAGAGGAATTTATTGGTGATTTGGGGATCCGTTTCGCATTTTTCTATTTTGCGCAACAGATTTAATTAGAGAACGGAATTCTTGAGTGGATTTTGGTTTGGCATGAGTGTTATTCTACTACATTAAACATATCCGTCAAAGAGCGGCTTCATAGAGGAATTTATTGGTGAGTTTTGGAATTCTTGAGTGGATTTTGGTTTGGCATGAGTGTTATTCTACTGCATTAAACATATCCGTCAAAGGGCGGCTTTATAGAGGAATTTATTGGTGAGTTGAGGATCCGTTTCGCATTTTTGTACTTTGTGCAACAGATTTTAATTAGAGGACGGAATTCTTGAGTGGATTTTGGATTGGCATGAGTGTTATTCTACTGCACTTAACATAACCGTCAAAGGGCGGCTTCATAGAGGAATTTATTGGTGATTCGGGGATCCTTTTCGCATTTTTGTATTTTGCGCAACGGTTTTTAATTAGAGAACGGAATTCTTGAGTGGATTTTGGATTGGCATGAGTGTTATTCTACTACATTTAACATAACCGTCAAAGGGCGGCTTCATAGAGGAATTTATTGGTGATTTGGGGATCCGTTTCGCATTTTTGTATTTTGCGCAACAGATTTTAATTAGAGCACGGAATTCTTGAGTGGATTTTGGTTTGGCATGAGTGTTATTCTACTACATTAAACATATCCGTCAAAGGGCGGCTTCATAGAGGAATTTATTGGTGAGTTGTGGATCCGTTTCGCATATTTGTATTTTGCGCAACGGATTTTAATTAGAGAACGGAATTCAGGAATGGATTTTTGTTTTGCATGAGTGTTATTCTAATGAAATAAACATATAACGTCGAAAGGCAGCTTCATACAGGAATTTATTGGCGAGTTGTGGATCGGTTTCGCATTTTTGTATTATGCGCAACGGATTTTAATTAGAGAACGGAAATCAGGAATGGATTTTCGTTTTGCATGAGTGTTATTCTAATGAAATAAACATATAACCGTCGAAGGGTGGTATCATAGAGGAATTTATTGGTGAGTTGTGGATCCGTTTCGCATTTTTGTACTTTGCGCAGCAGATTTTAATTAGAGAACGGAATTCTTGAGTGGATTTTGGATTGGCATGAGTGTTATTCTACTACATTTAACATAACCGTCAAAGGGCGGCTTCATAAAGGAATTTATTGGCGATTTGGGGGATCCGTTTCGCATTTTTGTATTTTGCGCAACAGATTTTAATTAGAGCACGGAATTCTTGAGTGGATTTTGGTTTGGCATGAGTGTTATTCTACTACATTTAACATAACCTTCAAAGGGCGGCTTCATAGAGGAATTTATTGGTGATTTGGGGATCCGTTTCGCATTTTTGTATTTTGCGCAACAGATTTGAATTAGAGCACGGAATTCTTGAGTGGATTTTGGTTTGGCATGAGTGTTATTCTACTACATTAAACATATCCGTCAAAGGGCGGCTTCATAGAGGAATTTATTGGTGAGTTGTGGATCCATTTCGCATTTTTGTATTTTGCGCAACGGATTTTAATTAGAGAACGGAATTCTTGAGTGTATTTTGGATTGGCATGAGTGTTATTCTACTACATTTAACATAACCGTCAAAGGGCGGCTTCATAGAGGAATTTATTGGTGATTTGGGGATCCGTTTCGCATTTTTGTATTTTGCGCAACAGATTTTAATTAGAGAACGGAATTCTTTAGTGGATTTGGGTTTGGCATGAGTGTTATTCTACTACATTAAACATATCCGTCAAAGGGCGGCTTCATAGAGGAATTTATTGGTGAGTTGTGGATCCGTTTCGCATTTTTTGTATTTTGTGTAACGGGTTTTAATTAGAGAACGGAATTCATGATGGATTTTCGTTTTGCATGAGTGTTATTCTAAAGAAATAAACATATAACCGTCGAAGGGCGGCTTCATAGAGGAATTTATTGGTGAGTTGTGGATCCGTTTCGCATTTTTGTACTTTGTGCGACAGATTTTAATTAGAGAACGGAATTCTTGAGTGGATTTTGGTTTGGCATGAGTGTTATTCTACTGCACTTAACATAACCGTCAAAGGGCGGCTTCATAGAGGAATTTATTGGTGATTCGGGGATCCGTTTCGCATTTTTGTATTTTGCGCAACGGTTTTTATTAGAGAACGGAATTCTTGAGTGGATTTTGGATTGGCATGAGTGTTATTCTACTACATTTAACATAACCGTCAAAGGGCGGTTTCATAGAGGAATTTATTGGTGATTTGGGGATCCGTTTCGCATTTTTGTATTTTGCGCAACAGATTTTAATTAGAGCACGGAATTCTTGAGTGGATTTTGTTTGGCATGAGTGTTATTCTACTACATTAAACATATCCGTCAAAGGGCGGCTTCATAGAGGAATTTATTGGTGAGTTGTGGATCCGTTTCGCATATTTGTATTTTGCGCAACGGATTTTAATTAGAGAACGGAATTCTTTAGTGGATTTTGGTTTGGCATGAGTGTTATTCTACTACATTAAACATATCCGTCAAAGGGCGGCTTCATAGAGGAATTTATTGGTGAGTTGTGGATCCGTTTCGCATTTTTTGTATTTTGCGCGACAGATTTTAATTAGAGAACGGAATTCTTGAGTGGATTTTGGATTGGCATGAGTGTTATTCTACTACATTTAACATAACCGTCAAAGGGCGGCTTCATAGAGGAATTTATTGGTGAGTTGTGGATCCGTTTCGCATTTTTGTACTTTGTGCGACAGATTTTAATTAGAGAACGGAATTCTTGAGTGGATTTTGGTTTGGCATGAGTGTTATTCTACTACATTTAACATATCCGTCAAAGGGCGGCTTCATAGAGGAATTTATTGGTGATTTGTGGATCTGTTTCGCATTTTTGTATTTTGCGTAACGGGTTTTAATTAGAGAACGGAATTCAGGAATCAATTTTGTTGTCGAGTGATTATTATTCAAATGAAATAAACATATAACCGTCGTAAAGCCGGCTTCATAGAGGAATTTATTGGCGAGTTGTGGATCCTTTTCGCATTTTTGTATTTTGCGCAACGGATTTTAATTAGAGAACAGAAATCAGGAATGGATTTTCGTTTTGCATGAGTGTTATTCTAATGAAATAAACATATAACCGTCGAAGGGCGGTTTCATAGAGGAATTTATTGGTGAGTTGTGGATCCGTTTCGCATTTTTGTACTTTGCGCAGCAGATTTTAATTAGGGAACGGAATTTTTTGAGTGGATTTTGGATTGTCATGAGTGTTATTCTACTACATTTAACATAACCGTCAAAGGGCGGCTTCATAGAGGAATTTATTGGTGATTTGGGGATCCGTTTCGCATTTTTCTATTTTGCGCAACAGATTTAATTAGAGAACGGAATTCTTGAGTGGATTTTGGTTTGGCATGAGTGTTATTCTACTACATTAAACATATCCGTCAAAGAGCGGCTTCATAGAGGAATTTATTGGTGAGTTTTGGAATTCTTGAGTGGATTTTGGTTTGGCATGAGTGTTATTCTACTGCATTAAACATATCCGTCAAAGGGCGGCTTTATAGAGGAATTTATTGGTGAGTTGAGGATCCGTTTCGCATTTTTGTACTTTGTGCAACAGATTTTAATTAGAGAACGGAATTCTTGAGTGGATTTTGGATTGGCATGAGTGTTATTCTACTGCACTTAACATAACCGTCAAAGGGCGGCTTCATAGAGGAATTTATTGGTGATTCGGGGATCCGTTTCGCATTTTTGTAATTTGCGCAACGGTTTTTAATTAGAGAACGGAATTCTTGAGTGGATTTTGGATTGGCATGAGTGTTATTCTACTACATTTAACATAACCGTCAAAGGGCGGCTTCATAGAGGAATTTATTGGTGATTTGGGGATCCGTTTCGCATTTTTGTATTTTGCGCAACAGATTTTAATTAGAGCACGGAATTCTTGAGTGGATTTTGGTTTGGCATGAGTGTTATTCTACTACATTAAACATATCCGTCAAAGGGCGGCTTCATACAGGAATTTATTGGTGAGTTGTGGATCCGTTTCGCATATTTGTATTTTGCGCAACGGATTTTAATTAGAGAACGGAATTCAGGAATGGATTTTTGTTTTGCATGAGTGTTATTCTAATGAAATAAACATATAACGTCGAAAGGCAGCTTCATACAGGAATTTATTGGCGAGTTGTGGATCCGTTTCGCATTTTTGTATTATGCGCAACGGATTTTAATTAGAGAACGGAAATCAGGAATGGATTTTCGTTTTGCATGAGTGTTATTCTAATGAAATAAACATATAACCGTCGAAGGGTGGTATCATAGAGGAATTTATTGGTGAGTTGTGGATCCGTTTCGCATTTTTGTACTTTGCGCAGCAGATTTTAATTAGAGAACGGAATTCTTGAGTGGATTTTGGATTGGCATGAGTGTTATTCTACTACATTTAACATAACCGTCAAAGGGCGGCTTCATAAAGGAATTTATTGGTGATTTGGGGGATCCGTTTCGCATTTTTGTATTTTGCGCAACAGATTTTAATTAGAGCACGGAATTCTTGAGTGGATTTTGGTTTGGCATGAGTGTTATTCTACTACATTTAACATAACCGTCAAAGGGCGGCTTCATAGAGGAATTTATTGGTGATTTGGGGATCCGTTTCGCATTTTTGTATTTTGCGCAACAGATTTTAATTAGAGCACGGAATTCTTGAGTGGATTTTGGTTTGGCATGAGTGTTATTCTACTACATTAAACATATCCGTCAAAGGGCGGCTTCATAGAGGAATTTATTGGTGAGTTGTGGATCCATTTCGCATTTTTGTATTTTGCGCAACGGATTTTAATTAGAGAACGGAATTCTTGAGTGTATTTTGGATTGGCATGAGTGTTATTCTACTACATTTAACATAACCGTCAAAGGGCGGCTTCATAGAGGAATTTATTGGTGATTTGGGGATCCGTTTCGCATTTTTGTATTTTGCGCAACAGATTTTAATTAGAGAACGGAATTCTTTAGTGGATTTGGGTTTGGCATGAGTGTTATTCTACTACATTAAACATATCCGTCAAAGGGCGGCTTCATAGAGGAATTTATTGGTGAGTTGTGGATCCGTTTCGCATTTTTTGTATTTTGCGCAACAGATTTTAATTAGAGAACGGAATTCTTGAGTGGATTTTGGATTGGCATGAGTGTTATTCTACTACATTTAACATAACCGTCAAAGGCCGGCTTCATAGAGGAATTTATTGGTGATTTGTGGATCTGTTTCGCATTTTTGTATTTTGTGTAACGGGTTTTAATTAGAGAACGGAATTCATGATGGATTTTCGTTTTGCATGAGTGTTATTCTAAAGAAATAAACATATAACCGTCGAAGGGCGGCTTCATAGAGGAATTTATTGGTGAGTTGTGGATCCGTTTCGCATTTTTGTACTTTGTGCGACAGATTTTAATTAGAGAACGGAATTCTTGAGTGGATTTTGGTTTGGCATGAGTGTTATTCTACTACATTTAACATATCCGTCAAAGGGCGGCTTCATAGAGGAATTTATTGGTGATTTGTGGATCTGTTTCGCATTTTTGTATTTTGCGTAACGGGTTTTAATTAGAGAACGGAATTCAGGAATCAATTTTGTTGTCGCGTGATTATTATTCAAATGAAATAAACATATAACCGTCGTAAAGCCGGCTTCATAGAGGAATTTATTGGCGAGTTGTGGATCCGTTTCGCATTTTTGTATTTTGCGCAACGGATTTTAATTAGAGAACAGAAATCAGGAATGGATTTTCGTTTTGCATGAGTGTTATTCTAATGAAATAAACATATAACCGTCGAAGGGCGGTTTCATAGAGGAATTTATTGGTGAGTTGTGGATCCGTTTCGCATTTTTGTACTTTGCGCAGCAGATTTTAATTAGGGAACGGAATTTTTGAGTGGATTTTGGATTGTCATGAGTGTTATTCTACTACATTTAACATAACCGTCAAAGGGCGGCTTCATAGAGGAATTTATTGGTGATTTGGGGATCCGTTTCGCATTTTTCTATTTTGCGCAACAGATTTAATTAGAGAACGGAATTCTTGAGTGGATTTTGGTTTGGCATGAGTGTTATTCTACTACATTAAACATATCCGTCAAAGAGCGGCTTCATAGAAGAATTTATTGGTGAGTTTTGGAATTCTTGAGTGGATTTTGGTGTGGCATGAGTGTTATTCTACTGCATTAAACATATCCGTCAAAGGGCGGCTTTATAGAGGAATTTATTGGTGAGTTGAGGATCCGTTTCGCATTTTTGTACTTTGTGCAACAGATTTTAATTAGAGAACGGAATTCTTGAGTGGATTTTGGATTGGCATGAGTGTTATTCTACTGCACTTAACATAACCGTCAAAGGGCGGCTTCATAGAGGAATTTATTGGTGATTCGGGGATCCGTTTCGCATTTTTGTATTTTGCCCAACGGTTTTTAATTAGAGAACGGAATTCTTGAGTGGATTTTGGATTGGCATGAGTGTTATTCTACTACATTTAACATAACCGTCAAAGGGCGGCTTCATAGAGGAATTTATTGGTGATTTGGGGATCCGTTTCGCATTTTTGTATTTTGCGCAACAGATTTTAATTAGAGCACGGAATTCTTGAGGGGATTTTGGTTTGGCATGAGTGTTATTCTACTACATTAAACATATCCGTCAAAGGGCGGCTTCATACAGGAATTTATTGGTGAGTTGTGGATCCGTTTCGCATATTTGTATTTTGCGCAACGGATTTTAATTAGAGAACGGAATTCAGGAATGGATTTTTGTTTTGCATGAGTGTTATTCTAATGAAATAAACATATAACGTCGAAAGGCAGCTTCATACAGGAATTTATTGGCGAGTTGTGGATCCGTTTCGCATTTTTGTATTATGCGCAACGGATTTTAATTAGAGAACGGAAATCAGGAATGGATTTTCGTTTTGCATGAGTGTTATTCTAATGAAATAAACATATAACCGTCGAAGGGTGGTATCATAGAGGAATTTATTGGTGAGTTGTGGATCCGTTTCGCATTTTTGTACTTTGCGCAGCAGATTTTAATTAGAGAACGGAATTCTTGAGTGGATTTTGGATTGGCATGAGTGTTATTCTACTACATTTAACATAACCGTCAAAGGGCGGCTTCATAAAGGAATTTATTGGTGATTTGGGGGATCCGTTTCGCATTTTTGTATTTTGCGCAACAGATTTTAATTAGAGCACGGAATTCTTGAGTGGATTTTGGTTTGGCATGAGTGTTATTCTACTACATTTAACATAACCGTCAAAGGGCGGCTTCATAGAGGAATTTATTGGTGATTTGGGGATCCGTTTCGCATTTTTGTATTTTGCGCAACAGATTTTAATTAGAGCACGGAATTCTTGAGTGGATTTTGGTTTGGCATGAGTGTTATTCTACTACATTAAACATATCCGTCAAAGGGCGGCTTCATAGAGGAATTTATTGGTGAGTTGTGGATCCATTTCGCATTTTTGTATTTTGCGCAACGGATTTTAATTAGAGAACGGAATTCTTGAGTGTATTTTGGATTGGCATGAGTGTTATTCTACTACATTTAACATAACCGTCAAAGGGCGGCTTCATAGAGGAATTTATTGGTGATTTGGGGATCCGTTTCGCATTTTTGTATTTTGCGCAACAGATTTTAATTAGAGAACGGAATTCTTTAGTGGATTTGGGTTTGGCATGAGTGTTATTCTACTACATTAAACATATCCGTCAAAGGGCGGCTTCATAGAGGAATTTATTGGTGAGTTGTGGATCCGTTTCGCATTTTTTGTATTTTGCGCAACAGATTTTAATTAGAGAACGGAATTCTTGAGTGGATTTTGGATTGGCATGAGTGTTATTCTACTACATTTAACATAACCGTCAAAGGGCGGCTTCATAAAGTTTTTATTGGTGGTTTGGGGATCCGTTTCGCATTTTTCTATTTTGCGCAACAGATTTAATTAGAGAACGGAATTCTTGAGTGGATTTTGGTTTGGCATGAGTGTTATTCTACTACATTAAACATATCCGTCAAAGAGCGGCTTCATAGAGGAATTTATTGGTGAGTTTTGGAATTCTTGAGTGGATTTTGGTTTGGCATGAGTGTTATTCTACTGCATTAAACATATCCGTCAAAGGGCGACTTTATAGAGGAATTTATTGGTGAGTTGAGGATCCGTTTCGCATTTTTGTACTTTGTGCAACAGATTTTAATTAGAGAACGGAATTCTTGAGTGGATTTTGGATTGGCATGAGTGTTATTCTACTGCACTTAACATAACCGTCAAAGGGCGGCTTCATAGAGGAATTTATTGGTGATTCGGGGATCCGTTTCGCATTTTTGTATTTTGCGCAACGGTTTTTAATTAGAGAACGGAATTCTTGAGTGGATTTTGGATTGGCATGAGTGTTATTCTACTACATTTAACATAACCGTCAAAGGGCGGTTTCATAGAGGAATTTATTGGTGATTTGGGGATCCGTTTCGCATTTTTGTATTTTGCGCAACAGATTTTAATTAGAGCACGGAATTCTTGAGTGGATTTTGGTTTGGCATGAGTGTTATTCTACTACATTAAACATATCCGTCAAAGGGCGGCTTCATAGAGGAATTTATTGGTGAGTTGTGGATCCGTTTCGCATATTTGTATTTTGCGCAACGGATTTTAATTAGAGAACGGATTTCAGGAATGGATTTTTGTTTTGCATGGGTGTTATTCTGATGAAATAAACATATAACCGTCGAAGGGTGGTATCATAGAGGAATTTATTGGTGAGTTGTGGATCCGTTTCGCATTTTTGTACTTTGCGCAGCAGATTTTAATTAGAGAACGGAATTCTTGAGTGGATTTTGGATTGGCATGAGTGCTATTCTACTACATTTAACATAACCGTCAAAGGGCGGCTTCATAAAGGAATTTATTGGTGATTTGGGGGATCCGTTTCGCATTTTTGTATTTTGCGCAACAGATTTTAATTAGAGCACGGAATTCTTGAGTGGATTTTGGTTTGGCATGAGTGTTATTCTACTACATTAAACATATCCGTCAAACGGCGGCTTCATAGAGGAATTTATTGGTGAGTTGTGGATCCATTTCGCATTTTTGTATTTTGCGCAACGGATTTTAATTAGAGAACGGAATTCAGGAATGGATTTTCGTTTTGCATGAGTGTTATTCTAATGAAATAAACATATAACCGTCGAAGGGCGGCTTCATAGAGGAATTTATTGGTGAGTTGTGGATCCGTTTCGCATTTTTTGTATTTTGCGCAACAGATTTTAATTAGAGAACGGAATTCTTGAGTGGATTTTGGATTGGCATGAGTGTTATTCTACTACATTTAACATAACCGTCAAAGGGCGGCTTCATAGAGGAATTTATTGGTGATTTGTGGATCTGTTTCGCATTTTTGTATTTTGCGTAACGGGTTTTAATTAGAGAACGGAATTCAGGAATAGATTTTGTTGTCGCGTGATTATTATTCAAATGAAATAAACATATAACCGTCGTAAAGCCGGCTTCATAGAGGAATTTATTGGCGAGTTGTGGATCCGTTTCGCATTTTTGTATTTTGCGCAGCAGACTTTAATTAGGGAACGGAATTCTTGAGTGGATTTTGGATTGTCATGAGTGTTATTCTACTACATTTAACATAACCGTCAAAGGGCGGCTTCATAGAGGAATTTATTGGTGAGTTGGGGATCCGTTTCGCATTTTTCTATTTTGCGCAACAGATTTTAATTAGAGAACGGAATTCTTGAGTGGATTTTGGTTTGGCATGAGTGTTATTCTACTACATTAAACATATCCGTCAAAGGGCGGCTTCATAGAGGAATTTATTGGTGAGTTTTGGAATTCTTGAGTGGATTTTGGTTTGGCATGAGTGTTATTCTACTGCATTAAACATATCCGTCAAAGGGCGGCTTCATAGAGGAATTTATTGGTGAGTTGTGGATCCGTTTCGCATTTTTGTACTTTGTGCAACAGATTTTAATTAGAGAACGGAATTCTTGAGTGGATTTTGGATTGGCATGAGTGTTATTCTACTACACTTAACATAACCGTCAAAGGGCGGCTTCATAGAGGAATTTATTGGTGATTCGGGGATCCGTTTCACATTTTTGTAATTTGCGCAACGGATTTTAATTAGAGAACGGTATTCAGGAATAGATTTTGGTTTTGCATGAGTGTTATTCTAATGAAATAAACATATAACGTCGAAAGGCGGCTTCATACAGGAATTTATTGGCGAGTTGTGGATCCGTTTCGCATTTTTGTATTTTGCGCATTGGCATGAGTGTTATTCTACTACATTTAACATAACCGTCAAAGGGCGGCTTCATAGAGGAATTTATTGGTGATTTGGGGATCCGTTTCACATTTTTGTATTTTGCGCAACAGATTTTAATTAGAGAACGGAATTCTTTAGTGGATTTTGGTTTGGCATGAGTGTTATTCTACTACATTAAACATATCCGTCAAAGGGCGGCTTCATAGAGGAATTTATTGGTGAGTTGTGGATCCGTTTCGCATTTCTTGTATTTTGCGCAACAGATTTTAATTAGAGAACGGAATTCTTGAGTGGATTTTGGATTGGCATGAGTGTTATTCTACTACATTTAACATAACCGTCAAAGGGCGGCTTCATAGAGGAATTTATTGGTGATTTGTGGATCTGTTTCGCATTTTTGTATTTTGCGTAACGGGTTTTAATTAGAGAACGGAATTCAGGATGGATTTTCGTTTTGCATGAGTGTTATTCTAAAGAAATAAACATATAACCGTCGAAGGGCGGCTTCATAGAGGAATTTATTGGTGAGTTGTGGATCCGTTTCGCATTTTTGTACTTTGTGCGACAGATTTTAATTAGAGAACGGAATTCTTGAGTGGATTTTGGTTTGGCATGAGTGTTATTCTACTACATTAAACATATCCGTCAAAGGGCGGCTTCATAGAGGAATTTATTGGTGAGTTGTGGATCCGTTTCGCATTTTTGTATTTTGCGCAACGGATTTTAATTAGAGAACGGAATTCAGGAATGGATTTTGGTTTTGCATGAGTGTTATTCTAATGAAATAAACATATAACCGTCTAAAGGCGGTTTCATAGAGGAATTTATTGGTGAGTTGTGGATTCGTTTAGCATTTTTGTACTTTACGCAACAGATTTTAATTAGAGAACGGAATTCTTGAGTGGATTTTGGATTGGCATGAGTGTTATTCTACTACATTAAACATATCCGTCAAAGGGCGGCTTCATAGAGGAATTTATTGGTGATTTGGGGATCCGTTTCGCATTTTTCTATTTTGCGCAACAGATTTTAATTAGAGAACGGAATTCTTGAGTGGATTTTGGTTTGGCATGAGTGTTATTCTACGACATTAAACATATCCGTCAAAGGGCGGCTTCATAGAGGAATTTATTGGTGAGTTTTGGAATTCTTGAGTGGATTTTGGTTTGGCATGAGTGTTATTCTACTGCATTAAACATATCCGTCAAAGGGCGGCTTCATAGAGGCTTTTTTTGGTGAGTTGTGGATCCGTTTCGCATTTTTGTACTTTGTGCAACAGATTTTAATTAGAGAACGGAATTCTTGAGTGGATTTTGGATTGGCATGAGTGTTATTCTACTACACTTAACATAACCGTCAAAGGGCGGCTTCATAGAGGAATTTATTGGTGATTCGGGGATCCGTTTCACATGTTTGTAATTTGCGCAACGGATTTTAATTAGAGAACGGTATTCAGGAATAGATTTTGGTTTTGCATGATTATTATCTAATTGAAATAAACATATAACCGTCAAAGGGCGGCTTCATAGAGGAATTTATTGGTGATTCGGGGATCCGTTTCACATTTTTGTATTTTGCGCAACGGATTTTAATTAGAGAACGGTATTCAGGAATAGATTTTGGTTTTGCATGATTATTATCTAAATGAAATAAACATATAACCGTCGAAGGACAGCTTCATAGATGAATTTATTGGTGAGTTGAGGATCCATTTCGCATTTTTGTATTTTGCGCAACTGATTTTAATTAGAGAACGGAATTCTTGAGTGGATTTTGGTTTGGCATGAGTGTTATTCTACTACATTAAACATATCCGTCAAAGGGCGGCTTCATAGAGGAATTTATTGGTGAGTTGTGGATCCGTTTCGCATATTTGTATTTTGCGCAACGGATTTTAATTAGAGAACGGAATTCAGGAATGGATTTTTGTTTTGCATGAGTGTTATTCTAATGAAATAAACATATAACGTCGAAAGGCAGCTTCATACAGGAATTTATTGGCGAGTTGTGGATCCGTTTCGCATTTTTGTATTTTGCGCAACGGATTTTAATTAGAGAACGGAAATCAGGAATGGATTTTCGTTTTGCATGAGTGTTATTCTAATGAAATAAACATATAACCGTCGAAGGGCTGTATCATAGAGGAATTTATTGGTGAGTTGTGGATCCGTTTCGCATTTTTGTACTTTGCGCAGCAGATTTTAATTAGAGAACGGAATTCTTGAGTGGATTTTGGATTGGCATGAGTGTTATTCTACTACATTTAACATAACCGTCAAAGGGCGGCTTCATGAAGGAATTTATTGGTGATTTGGGGGATCCGTTTCGCATTTTTGTATTTTGCGCAACAGATTTTAATTAGAGCACGGAATTCTTGAGTGGATTTTGGTTTGGCATGAGTGTTATTCTACTACATTAAACATATCCGTCAAAGGGCGGCTTCATAGAGGAATTTAGTGGTGAGTTGTGGATCCATTTCGCATTTTTGTATTTTGCGCAACGGATTTTAATTGGAGAACGGAATTCAGGAATGGATTTTCGTTTTGCATGAGTGTTATTCTAATGAAATAAACATATAACCGTCGAAGTACGGCTTCATAGAGGAATTTATTGGTGAGTTGTGGATCCGTTTCGCATTTTTGTATTTTGCGCAACAGATTTTGATTAGAGAACGGAATTCTTGAGTGGATTCTGGTTTGGCATGAGTGTTATTCTACTACATTCAACATATTTCCTCAAAGGGCGGCTTCATAGAGGAATTTATTGGTGAGTTGTGGAATTGTTGAGTGGATTTTGGTTTAGCATGAGTGTTATTCTACTACATTTAACATATCCGTCAAAGGGCGGCTTCATAGGGGAATTTATTGGTGAGTTGTGGATCCGTTTCGCATTTTTTGTATTTTGCGCAACGGATTTTAATTAGAGAACGGAATTCAGGATGGATTTTCGTTTTGCATGAGTGTTATTTTAATGAAATAAACATATAACCGTCGAAGGGCGGCTTCATAGAGGAATTTATTGGTGAGTTGTGGATCCGTTTCGCATTTTTTGTATTTTGCGCAACAGATTTTAATTAGAGAACGGAATTCTTGAGTGGATTTTGGATTGGCATGAGTGTTATTCTACTACATTTAACATAACCGTCAAAGGGCGGCTTCATAGAGGAATTTATTGGTGATTTGTGGATCTGTTTCGCATTTTTGTATTTTGCGTAACGGGTTTTAATTAGAGAACGGAATTCAGGAATAGATTTTGTTGTCGCGTGATTATTATTCAAATGAAATAAACATATAACCGTCGTAAAGCCGGCTTCATAGAGGAATTTATTGGCGAGTTGTGGATCCGTTTCGCATTTTTGTATTTTGCGCAACGGATTTTAATTAGAGAACGGAAATCAGGAATGGATTTTCGTTTTGCATGAGATGAGTGTTATTCTAATGAAATAAACATATAACCGTCGAAGGGCGGTTTCATAGAGGAATTTATTGGTGAGTTGTGGATCCGTTTCGTATTTTTGTACTTTGCGCAGCAGATTTTAATTAGAGAACGGAATTCTTGAGTGGATTTTGGGTTGTCATGAGTGTTATTCTACTACATTTAACATAACCGTCAAAGGGCGGCTTCATAGAGGAATTTATTGGTGATTTGGGGATCCGTTTCGCATTTTTCTATTTTGCGCAACAGATTTTAATTAGAGAACGGAAATCAGGAATGGATTTTCGTTTTGCATGAGATGAGTGTTATTCTAATGAAATAAACATATAACCGTCGAAGGGCGGTTTCATAGAGGAATTTATTGGTGAGTTGTGGATCCGTTTCGTATTTTTGTACTTTGCGCAGCAGATTTTAATTAGAGAACGGAATTCTTGAGTGGATTTTGGTTTGGCATGAGTGTTATTCTACTACATTAAACATATCCGTCAAAGGGCGGCTTCATAGAGGAATTTATTGGTGAGTTGTGGATCCGTTTCGCATTTTTGTATTTTGCGCAACGGATTTTAATTAGAGAACAGAATTCAGGAATGGATTTTCGTTTTGCATGAGTGTTATTCTAATGAAATAAACATATAACCGTCTAAGGGCGGTTTCATAGAGGAATTTATTGGTGAGTTGTGGATTCGTTTAGCATTTTTGTACTTTACGCAACAGATTTTAATTAGAGAACGGAATTCTTGAGTGGATTTTGGATTGGCATGAGTGTTATTCTACTACATTTAACATAACCGTCAAAAGGCGGCTTCATAGAGGAATTTATTGGTGATTTGGGGATCCGTTTCGCATTTTTGTATTTTGCGCAACAGATTTTAATTAGAGAACGGAATTCTTTAGTGGATATTGGTTTGGCATTAGTGTTATTCTACTACATTAAACATATCCGTTAAAGGGCGGCTTCATAGAGGAATTTATTGGTGATTTGTGGATCTGTTTCGCATTTTTGTATTTTGCGTAACGGGTTTTAATTAGAGAACAGAATTCAGGAATAGATTTTGTTGTCGCGTGATTATTATTCAAATGAAATAAACATATAACCGTCGTGATGGGGCCCTCACATGTATCCGTGTGAGCTGGGCGGCCCCTTACCGTCTTATAGAAAAACAACAGAGTCCAACATGGTGAACAATCATCAAAACATGTCAACGGCCGCATTGATTTATTTTTTGTCACCGGGTTCATACTGTTCTATACCGGGTCCTTATCGGCCTGGAACCGGGCTCATACCACCTCCTCACCAGGTCCTCACCGGCCGAAACGCTTGGGTACCGACCGAACCGCCTTGATAACGTCATCAAACTGCCCTGTATAAGCTGAGCGCTCAAGCTCGCCGCTTCGCTCACATTCCGGGAATGTCTGTAAAATACATTTGTACTCACATGTATCCGTGTGAGCTGGCCGGCCCATTACCGTGTGACAAATTGGTGCAGACGGTGGCACACGGTGATGTCACACGGTGGGCCGTTTCCCGTCCGTTGAACACGTTGCCGGGGACTTTGCCGGCCATCCGCGCCCGGCAGGACTTTTGAGCATGCTCAAAACTCCTGCCGGGTCCTGCCGGGTGAGTAAAAGCGGCGGCAAACGGTGAGAGCCCGGTTTGAGGACGGTATAAAGACGGCGCACCAGTTTCACGCCCGTTCGCAGGGCGGTAATGGCAGGCGGCCACATTACCGTCTAATAGAAAAACAACAGAGTCCAAACAATCAGTAAAAAATGTAAACGGGCGCATTAATCTTTTCTTGTGGCCACCGGGCCCATAACGTTATATAGGCTACAGGGTCTATACCGGGTCGTCACCGGTCAGGTACTGGGCTCACCGTCCTCATACATTTCTAGCTTACCGTTCTTACCGGGTGCATAACACCTCCTCACCGGGTCCTCGGTCCATACCGTTCTACACCAAGTCTGTCCCGGGTTCTCATCGGCCTTGTCCCGGGATCACCGGCCTCATACAGTTCTAGCTTACCGTTCTCACCGTGTCCTCATCGTGTGCATACCACCTCCATACCGGTTCCTAACCGGTCGAAACGCCTGGGTACCGGCCGAAACGTCTGATTACATCATCAAATCGCCCTTTTCAAGCTGAGCGCTCAAACTCGCCGCTTCATTTGTATTCCGGAATTCGTACGAACCACATTATAATACTCTCTAAATGTAAAAGAACTAAACCTCTTTCGAGAGCTTTAGGAGGGACGGCTCTTCTAAGAAGTGAAGTTCACTCTTTTCAGAGTGATTTGTCACTCTTTTAAGAGTGATTTCCACTCTTTTCAGAGTGATTTTAACTCTTTTTAGAGTGAAAATTGCTCTTTTAAGAGTGAACTTCATTCCAAAAAAAGATCTGTTCCTCCTAGAGCTCTCGAAAGAGTGAGTTTTAGCTCTTTTACATTTAGAGAGTTGCAACATGCCTGCTGAGAGTCCGGTTACTAGGCTGCATGCGGCCATTCGCAGTCCGTCGCTAAGATGGTCGACGTCCACCACCGTCAATCACCGCCCTGCGAATGGGCGCGAAACTGGTGCGAAACGGGTGCGAAACGGATGCGAACACGGTGCGCCGTCCTTATACCGTCTTCATACCGGGCTCTCATCGTTCGCCGCCGGTTTAACTCACCCGCCAGGAGTTTTGAGCATGTTCTAAACTCCGGTGGCCGGCAAAGTCCCCTGAACGTGTTCAACGGACGGGAAACGGCCAACCGTGTGTGCCGCCGTCCGCACCCATTTTTCACACGGTAAGGGGCCGCTCAGCTCACACGGATACATGTGAGGGCCCCATAGAGCCGGCTTCATAGAGGAATTTATTGGCGAGTTGTGGATCCGTTTCGCATTTTTGTATTTTGCGCAACGGATTTTAATTAGAGAACGGAATTCAGGATGGATTTTCGTTTTGCATGAGTGTTATTCTAATGAAATAAACATATAACCGTCGAAGGGCGGCTTCATAGAGGAATTTATTGGTGAGTTGTGGATCCTTTTCGCATTTTTGTACTTTGTGCAACAGATTCTAATTAGAGAACGGAATTCTTGAGTGGATTTTGGATTGGCAT
The DNA here is from genome assembly GCA_035610835.1 of Ophiura sarsii. Classification (NCBI taxonomy): domain Eukaryota; kingdom Metazoa; phylum Echinodermata; class Ophiuroidea; order Amphilepidida; family Ophiuridae; genus Ophiura; species Ophiura sarsii. The sequence continues at coordinate 4,518,610 of CM069450.1, read as the reverse complement.
GAGTGTTATTCTACTACACTTAACATAACCGTCAAAGGGCGGCTTCATAGAGGAATTTATTGGTGATTCGGGGATCCGTTTCACATTTTTGTATTTTGCGCAACGGATTTTAATTAGAGAACGGTATTCAGGAATAGATTTTGGTTTTGCATGATTATTATCTAAATGAAATAAACATATAACCGTCGAAGGACAGCTTCATAGAGGAATTTATTGGTGAGTTGTGGATCCATTTCGCATTTTTGTATTTTGCGCAACTGATTTTAATTAGAGAACGGAATTCTTGAATGGATTTTGGTTTGGCATGAGTGTTATTCTACTACATTAAAATATCCGTCACAGGGCGGCTTCATAGAGGAATTTATTGGTGAGTTGTGGATCCGTTTCGCATTTTTGTATTTTGCGCAACGGATTTTAATTAGAGAACGGAATTCAGGAATGGATTTTTGTTTTGCATGAGTGTTATTCTAATGAAATAAACATATAACCGTCGAAGGGCGGTTTCATAGAGGAATTTATTGGTGAGTTGTGGATCCGTTTCGCATTTTTGTATTTTGCGCAACAGATTTTAATTAGAGAACGGAATTCTTGAGTGGATTTTGGATTGGCATGAGTGTTATTCTACTACATTTAACATAACCGTCAAAGGGCGGCTTCATAGAGGAATTTATTGGTGATTTGTGGATCTGTTTCGCATTTTTGTATTTTGCGTAACGGGTTTTAATTAGAGAACGGAATTCAGGAATAGATTTTGGTGTCGCGTGATTATTATTCAAATGAAATAAACATATAACCGTCGTAAAGGCGGCTTCATAGAGGAATTTTATTGGCGAGTTGTGGATCCGTTTCGCATTTTTGTATTTTGCGCAACGGATTTTAATTAGAGAACGGAATTCAGGATGGATTTTCGTTTTGCATGAGTGTTATTCTAATGAAATAAACATATAACCGTCGAAGGGCGGCTTCATAGAGGAATCTATTGGTGAGTTGTGGATCCGTTTTGCATTTTTGTACTTTGTGCAACAGATTTTAATTAGAGAACGGAATTCTTGAGTGGATTTTGGATTGGCATGAGTGTTATTCTACTACACTTAACATAACCGTCAAAGGGCGGCTTCATAGAGGAATTTATTGGTGATTCGGGGATCCGTTTCACATTTTTGTATTTTGCGCAACGGATTTTAATTAGAGAACGGTATTCAGGAATAAATTTTGGTTTTGCATGATTATTATCTAAATGAAATAAACATATAACCGTCGAAGGACAGCTTCATAGAGGAATTTATTGGTGAGTTGTGGATCCATTTCGCATTTTTGTATTTTGCGCAACTGATTTTAATTAGAGAACGGAATTCTTGAATGGATTTTGGTTTGGCATGAGTGTTATTCTACTACATTAAAATATCCGTCACATGGCGGCTTCATAGAGGAATTTATTGGTGAGTTGTGGATCCGTTTCGCATTTTTGTATTTTGCGCAACGGATTTTAATTAGAGAACGGAATTCAGGAATGGATTTTTGTTTTGCATGAGTGTTATTCTAATGAAATAAACATGTAACGTCGAAAGGCGGCTTCATAGAGGAATTTATTGGTGAGTTGTGGATCCGTTTCGCATTTTTGTACTTTGCGCAGCAGATTTTAATTAGAGAACGGAATTCTTGAGTGGATTTTGGATTGGCATGAGTGTTATTCTACTTCATTTAACATAACCGTCAAAGGGCGGCTTCATAGAGGAATTTATTGGTGAGTTGTGGATCCGTTTCGCATTTTTTGGTTTTGCATGATTATTATCTAAATGAAACCGTCGAAGGACAGCTTCATAGAGGAATTTATTGGTGAGTTGTGGATCCATTTCGCATTTTTGTATTTTGCGCAACTCATTTTAATTAGAGAACGGAATTCTTGAGTGGATTTTGGTTTGGCATGAGTGTTATTCTACTACATTAAAATATCCGTCACTGGGCGGCTTCATAGAGGAATTTATTGGTGAGTTGTGGATCCGTTTCGCATTTTTGTATTTTGCGCAACGGATTTTAATTAGAAAACGGAATTCAGGAATGGATTTTTTTGTTTTGCATGAGTGTTATTCTAATGAAATAAACATGTAACGTCGAAAGGCGGCTTCATAGAGGAATTTATTGGCGAGTTGTGGATCCATTTCGCATTTTTGTATTTTGCGCAACGGATTTTAATTAGAGAACGGAATTCAGGAATGGATTTTCGTTTTGCATGAGTGTTATTCTAATGAAATAAACATATAACCGTCGAGGGGCGGTTTCATAGAGGAATTTATTGGTGAGTTGTGGATTCGTTTCGCATTTTTGTACTTTGCGCAACAGATTTTAATTAGAGAACGGAATTCTTGAGTGGATTTTGGATTGGCATGAGTGTTATTCTACTACATTAAACATATCCGTCAAAGGGCGGCTTCATAGAGGAATTTATTGGTGAGTTGTGGATCCGTTTCGCATTTTTTGTATTTTGCGCAACAGATTTTAATTAGAGAACGGAATTCTTGAGTGGATTTTGGATTGGCATGAGTGTTATTCTACTACATTTAACATAACCGTTAAAGGGCGGCTTCATAGAGGAATTTATTGGTGATTTGTGGATCTGTTTCGCATTTTTGTATTTTGCGTAACGGGTTTTAATTAGCGAACAGAATTCAGGAATAGATTTTGTTGTCGCGTGATTATTATTCAAATGAAATAAACATATAACCGTCGTAAAACCTACTTCATAGAGAAATTTATTGGCGAGTTGTGGATCCGTTTCGCATTTTTGTATTTTGCGCAACGGATTTTAATTAGAGAACGGAATTCAGGATGGATTTTCGTTTTGCATAGTGTTATTCTAATGAAATAAACATATAACCGTCGAAGGGCGGCTTCATAGAGGAATTTATTGGTGAGTTATGGATCCTTTTCGCATTTTGGTACTTTGTGCAACAGATTTTAATTAGAGAACGGAATTCTTGAGTGGATTTTGGATTGGAATGAGTGTTATTCTACTACACTTAACATAACCGTCAAAGGGCGGCTTCATAGAGGAATTTATTGGAGATTCGGTGATCCGTTTCACATTTTTGTATTTTGCGCAACGGATTTTAATTAGAGAACGGTATTCAGGAATAGATTTTGGTTTTGCATGATTATTATCTAAATGAAATAAACATATAACCGTCGAAGGACAGCTTCATTGAGGAATTTATTGGTGAGTTGTGGATCCATTTCGCATTTTTGTATTTTGAGCAACTGATTTTAATTAGAGAACGGAATTCTTGAGTGGATTTTGGTTTGGCATTAGTGTTATTCTACTACATTAAAATATCCGTCAAAGGGCGGCTTCATAGAGGAATTTATTGGTGAGTTGTGGATCCGTTTCGCATTTTTGTATATTGCGCAACGGATTTTAATTAGGGAACGGAATTCAGGAATGGATTTTTGTTTTGCATGAGTGTTATTCTAATGAAATAAACATATAACGTCGAAAAGCGGCTTTATAGAGGAATTTATTGGCGAGTTGTGGATCCGTTTCGCTTTTTTGTATTTTGTGCAACGGATTTTAATTAGAGAACGGAAATCAGGAATGGATTTTCGTTTTGGATGAGGGTTATTATAATGAAATAAACATATAACCGTCGAAGGGCGGTTTCATAGAGGAATTTATTGGTGAGTTGTGGATCCGTTTCGCATTTTTGTACTTTGCGCAGCAGATTTTAATTAGAGAATGGAATTCTTGAGTGGATTTTGGATTGTCATGAGTGTTATTCTACTACATTTAACATAACCGTCGAAGGGCGGCTTCATAGAGGAATTTATTGGTGATTTGGGGATCCGTTTCGCATTTTTCTATTTTGCGCAACAGATTTTAATTAGAGAACGGAATTCTTGAGTGGATTTTGGTTTGGCATGAGTGTTATTCTACTACATTAAACATATCCGTCAAAGGGCGGCTTCATAAAGGAATTTATTGGTGCGTTTTGGAATTCTTGAGTGGATTTTGGTTTGGCATGAGTGTTATTCTACTGCATTAAACATATCCGTCAAAGGGCGGCTTCATAGAGGAATTTATTGGTGAGTTGTGGATCCATTTCGCATTTTTATATTTTGCGCAACGGATTTTAATTAGAGAACGGAATACAGGAATGGATTTTCGTTTTGCATGAGTGTTTTTCTAATGAAATAAACATATAACCGTCGAAGGGCGGCTTCATAGAGGAACTTATTGGTGAGTTGTGGATCCGTTTCGCATTTTTGTATTTTGCGCAACAGATTTTAATTAGAGAACGGAATTCTTGAGTGGATTTTGGATTGGCATGAGTGTTATTCTACTACATTTAACATAACCGTCAAAGGGCGGCTTCATAGAGGAATTTATTGGTGATTTGTGGATCTGTTTCGCATTTTTGTGCGTAACGGGTTTTAATTAGAGAACGGAATTCAGGAATAGATTTTGGTGTCGCGTGATTATTATTCAAATGAAATAAACATATAACCGTCGTAAAGGCGGCTTCATAGAGGAATTTTATTGGCGAGTTGTGGATCCGTTTCGCATTTTTGTATTTTGCGCAACGGATTTTAATTAGAGAACGGAATTCAGGATGGATTTTCGTTTTGCATGAGTGTTATTCTAATGAAATAAACATATAACCGTCGAAGGGCGGCTTCATAGAGGAATCTATTGGTGAGTTGTGGATCCGTTTTGCATTTTTGTACTTTGTGCAACAGATTTTAATTAGAGAACGGAATTCTTGAGTGGATTTTGGATTGGCATGAGTGTTATTCTACTACACTTAACATAACCGTCAAAGGGCGGCTTCATAGAGGAATTTATTGGTGATTCGGGGATCCGTTTCACATTTTTGTATTTTGCGCAACGGATTTTAATTAGAGAACGGTATTCAGGAATAGATTTTGGTTTTGCATGATTATTATCTAAATGAAATAAACATATAACCGTCGAAGGACAGCTTCATAGAGGAATTTATTGGTGAGTTGTGGATCCATTTCGCATTTTTGTATTTTGCGCAACTGATTTTAATTAGAGAACGGAATTCTTGAATGGATTTTGGTTTGGCATGAGTGTTATTCTACTACATTAAAATATCCGTCACAGGGCGGCTTCATAGAGGAATTTATTGGTGAGTTGTGGATCCGTTTCGCATTTTTGTATTTTGCGCAACGGATTTTAATTAGAGAACGGAATTCAGGAATGGATTTTTGTTTTGCATGAGTGTTATTCTAATGAAATAAACATGTAACGTCGAAAGGCGGCTTCATAGAGGAATTTATTGGCGAGTTGTGGATCCGTTTCGCATTTTTGTATTTTGCGCAACGGATTTTAATTAGAGAACGGAAATCAGGAATGGATTTTCGTTTTGCATGAGTGTTATTCTAATGAAATCAACATATAACCGTCGAAGGGCGGTTTCATAGAGGAATTTATTGGTGAGTTGTGGATCCGTTTCGCATTTTTGTACTTTGCGCAGCAGATTTTAATTAGAGAACGGAATTCTTGAGTGGATTTTGGATTGGCATGAGTGTTATTCTACTACATTTAACATAACCGTCAAAGGGCGGTTTCATAGAGGAATTTATTGGTGAGTTGTGGATCCGTTTCGCATTTTTTGGTTTTGCATGATTATTATCTAAATGAAATAAACATATAACCGTCGAAGGACAGCTTCATAGAGGAATTTATTGGTGAGTTGTGGATCCATTTCGCATTTTTGTATTTTGCGCAACTCATTTTAATTAGAGAACGGAATTCTTGAGTGGATTTTGGTTTGGCATGAGTGTTATTCTACTACATTAAAATATCCGTCACAGGGCGGCTTCATAGAGGAATTTATTGGTGAGTTGTGGATCCGTTTCGCATTTTTGTATTTTGCGCAACGGATTTTAATTAGAAAACGGAATTCAGGAATGGATTTTTTTGTTTTGCATGAGTGTTATTCTAATGAAATAATGCATGAGTGTTATTCTAATGAAATAAACATGTAACGTCGAAAGGCGGCTTCATAGAGGAATTTATTGGCGAGTTGTGGATCCATTTCGCATTTTTGTATTTTGCGCAACGGATTTTAATTAGAGAACGGAATTCAGGAATGGATTTTCGTTTTGCATGAGTGTTATTCTAATGAAATAAACATATAACCGTCGAAGGGCGGTTTCATAGAGGAATTTATTGGTGAGTTGTGGATCCGTTTCGCATTTTTGTATTTTGCGCAACAGATTTTAATTAGAGAACGGAATTCTTGAGTGGATTTTGGATTGGCATGAGTGTTATTCTACTACATTAAACATATCCGTCAAAGGGCGGCTTCATAGAGGAATTTATTGGTGAGTTGTGGATCTGTTTCGCATTTTTGTATTTTGCGTAACGGGTTTTAATTAGAGAACGGAATTCAGGAATAACTTTTTGTTTTGCATGAGTGTTATTCTAATGAAATAAACATGTAACGTCGAAAGGCGGCTTCATAGAGGAATTTATTGGCGAGTTGTGGATCCGTTTCGCATTTTTGTATTTTGCGCAACGGATTTTAATTAGAGAACGGAATTCAGGAATGGATTTTTGTTTTGCATGAGTGTTATTCTAATGAAATAAACATGTAACGTCGAAAGGCGGCTTCATAGAGGAATTTATTGGCGAGTTGTGGATCCGTTTCGCATTTTTGTATTTTGCGCAACGGATTTTAATTAGAGAACGGAAATCAGGAATGGATTTTCGTTTTGCATGAGTGTTATTCTAATGAAATAAACATATAACCGTCGAAGGGCGGTTTCATAGAGGAATTTATTGGTGAGTTGTGGATCCGTTTCGCATTTTTGTATTTTGCGCAACAGATTTTAATTAGAGAACGGAATTCTTGAGTGGATTTTGGATTGGCATGAGTGTTATTCTACTACATTTAACATAACCGTCAAAGGGCGGCTTCATAGAGGAATTTATTGGTGATTTGTGGATCTGTTTCGCATTTTTGTATTTTGCGTAACGGGTTTTAATTAGAGAACGGAATTCAGGAATAGATTTTGGTGTCGCGTGATTATTATTCAAATGAAATAAACATATAACCGTCGTAAAGGCGGCTTCATAGAGGAATTTTATTGGCGAGTTGTGGATCCGTTTCGCATTTTTGTATTTTGCGCAACGGATTTTAATTAGAGAACGGAATTCAGGATGGATTTTCGTTTTGCATGAGTGTTATTCTAATGAAATAAACATATAACCGTCGATGGGCGGCTTCATAGAGGAATCTATTGGTGAGTTGTGGATCCGTTTTGCATTTTTGTACTTTGTGCAACAGATTTTAATTAGAGAACGGAATTCTTGAGTGGATTTTGGATTGGCATGAGTGTTATTCTACTACACTTAACATAACCGTCAAAGGGCGGCTTCATAGAGGAATTTATTGGTGATTCGGGGATCCGTTTCACATTTTTGTATTTTGCGCAACGGATTTTAATTAGAGAACGGTATTCAGGAATAGATTTTGGTTTTGCATGATTATTATCTAAATGAAATAAACATATAACCGTCGAAGGACAGCTTCATAGAGGAATTTATTGGTGAGTTGTGGATCCATTTCGCATTTTTGTATTTTGTGCAACTTATTTTAATTAGAGAACGGAATTCTTGAATGGATTTTGGTTTGGCATGAGTGTTATTCTACTACATTAAAATATCCGTCACAGGGCGGCTTCATAGAGGAATTTATTGGTGAGTTGTGGATCCGTTTCGCATTTTTGTATTTTACGCAACGGATTTTAATTAGAGAACGGAATTCAGGAATGGATTTTTGTTTTGCATGAGTGTTATTCTAATGAAATAAACATGTAACGTCGAAAGGCGGCTTCATAGAGGAATTTATTGGCGAGTTGTGGATCCGTTTCGCATTTTTGTATTTTGAGCAACGGATTTTAATTAGAGAACGGAAATCAGGAATGGATTTTCGTTTTGCATGAGTGTTATTCTAATGAAATCAACATATAACCGTCGAAGGGCGGTTTCATAGAGGAATTTATTGGTGAGTTGTGGATCCGTTTCGCATTTTTGTACTTTGCGCAGCAGATTTTAATTAGAGAACGGAATTCTTGAGTGGATTTTGGATTGGCATGAGTGTTATTCTACTACATTTAACATAACCGTCAAAGGGCGGCTTCAGAGAGGAATTTATTGGTGAGTTGTGGATCCGTTTCGCATTTTTTGGTTTTGCATGATTATTATCTAAATGAAATAAACATATAACCGTCGAAGGACAGCTTCATAGAGGAATTTATTGGTGAGTTGTGGATCCATTTCGCATTTTTGTATTTTGCGCAACTCATTTTAATTAGAGAACGGAATTCTTGAGTGGATTTTGGTTTGGCATGAGTGTTATTCTACTACATTAAAATATCCGTCACAGGGCGGCTTCATAGAGGAATTTATTGGTGAGTTGTGGATCCGTTTCGCATTTTTTGTATTTTGCGCAACAGATTTTAATTAGAAAACGGAATTCTTGAGTGGATTTTGGATTGGCATGAGTGTTATTCTACTACATTTAACATAACCGTTAAAGGGCGGCTTCATAGAGGAATTTATTGGTGATTTGTGGATCTGTTTCGCATTTTTGTATTTTGCGTAACGGGTTTTAATTAGCGAACAGAATTCAGGAATAGATTTTGTTGTCGCGTGATTATTATTCAAATGAAATAAACATATAACCGTCGTAAAACCGACTTCATAGAGAAATTTATTGGCGAGTTGTGGATCCGTTTCGCATTTTTGTATTTTGCGCAACGGATTTTAATTAGAGAACGGAATTCAGGATGGATTTTCGTTTTGCATAGTGTTATTCTAATGAAATAAACATATAACCGTCGAAGGGCGGCTTCATAGAGGAATTTATTGGTGAGTTATGGATCCTTTTCGCATTTTGGTACTTTGTGCAACAGATTTTAATTAGAGAACGGAATTCTTGAGTGGATTTTGGATTGGAATGAGTGTTATTCTACTACACTTAACATAACCGTCAAAGGGCGGCTTCATAGAGGAATTTATTGGAGATTCGGTGATCCGTTTCACATTTTTGTATTTTGCGCAACGGATTTTAATTAGAGAACGGTATTCAGGAATAGATTTTGGTTTTGCATGATTATTATCTAAATGAAATAAACATATAACCGTCGAAGGACAGCTTCATTGAGGAATTTATTGGTGAGTTGTGGATCCATTTCGCATTTTTGTATTTTGAGCAACTGATTTTAATTAGAGAACGGAATTCTTGAGTGGATTTTGGTTTGGCATTAGTGTTATTCTACTACATTAAAATATCCGTCAAAGGGCGGCTTCATAGAGGAATTTATTGGTGAGTTGGTGATCCGATTCGCATTTTTGTATTTTGCGCAACGGATTTTAATTAGGGAACGGAATTCAGGAATGGATTTTTGTTTTGCATGAGTATTATTCTAATGAAATAAACATATAACGTCGAAAGGCGGCGTCATAGAGGAATTTATTGGCGAGTTGTGGATCCGTTTCGCTTTTTTGTATTTTGTGCAACGGATTTTAATTAGAGAACGGAAATCAGGAATGGATTTTCGTTTTGCATGAGTGTTATTCTAATGAAATAAACATATAACCGTCGAAGGGCGGTTTCATAGAGGAATTTATTGGTGAGTTGTGGATCCGTTTCGCATTTTTGTACTTTGCGCAGCAGATTTTAATTAGAGAACGGAATTCTTGAGTGGATTTTGGATTATCATGAGTGTTATTCTACTACATTTAACATAACCGTCAAAGGGCGGCTTCATAGAGGAATTTATTGGTGATTTGGAATTCTTGAGTGGATTTTGGTTTGGCATGAGTGTTATTCTACTGCATTAAACATATCCGTCAAAGGGCGGCTTCATAGAAGAATTTATTGGTGAGTTGTGGATCCATTTCGCACTTTTATATTTTGCGCAACGGATTTTAATTAGAGAACGGAATACAGGAATGGATTTTCGTTTTGCATGAGTGTTTTTTTAATGAAATAAACATATAACCGTCGAAGGGCGGCTTCATAGAGGAATTTATTGGTGAGTTGTGGATCCATTTCGCATTTTTTCATAGAAATCCAATTTTTGATCGTATCGGGCGCATAGAGCAGCTAGCAGGGTAGCATTACTCAGCAAAAGTCGGAAATCAACACGGATGTGTTTTTACATCACTTTTCAATTTTTCATAAAAATCGAATTGTGTTTTTACAATACTTTTAAATTTTTCATATAAATCGAATTGTTGCTCGTATGGGACGAATAGAGCAGCTGGCAAGGTATCATTACTTAGGAGAAGTCGAAAATCAACACAGGTGTGTTTTTACATCACTTTTAAATTTTTCATAAAAATCGAATTGTGTTTTTACATCACTTTGAAATTTTTCATCGAAATCTAATTTTTGCTCGTATCGGGCGCATAGAGCAGCTAGCAAGGTAGCATTACTCAGGAAAAGTCGGAAGTCAACACGGATCTGTTTTTACATCACTTTTAAATTTTTCATAAAAATCGAATTGTGTTTTTACATCACTTTGAAATTTTTCATCGAAATCTAATTTTTGCTCGTATCGGGCGCATAGAGCAGCT